>JAVTVY010046241.1:0-19810 GCA_036873755.1 Hanleya hanleyi | reverse complement strand
TGGGCTTTTTTATAGCATAATTATATAACAACAAAATGGCCATAGTAACAAACAAGTAAAGACATAATGCTCAATCGTATTCGATACAGTAAACAATAAATTGTCCGAACATGTACGGATTAACTTATTTCGTCATTAGCTCGCATTATGATAATCTCTAAGGTAAATGGCGGTACATAATATTGTGAGTCAATTAAGCGGTTATAAATCTCATTGTAACATGCAAACCAATATTAGTACAATGTTACAAGGTTAGCATTTTATATACATTAAATATAGATATGATTTGCATAGTATATGTATACATGTTTTAGTCATAAATATGATTCGTTCCATGTACAATTCACAAAATAAAGATGCATATACATATAGTATCTTTCATAATAGTTAATAAAGATACAAGCGGGTGATGCAATTATCTATTCAGGGTGGGGCTGTGAAATTTGATAAATTCGTCTTCTTTTATATCTAACCACCTTTGAACAGATGTGGAGTTTGTGACCTTGTAGAAGGGAAAAATAGAGAATTTATCTTTTCCACATGAATGTATGTGCTTACATACATGCATGTACCTAAGTGAGTCGGTCGTTATTTGCTGTTTGTGCACACGAACTCGACCCCGTAGATATTGTGTTTGACCTATGTAATCTGCACCACAGCCACCACATTTTATTACATATATCACATTTCTAGAGTCACAGCTCATGTCATATTTGACTGTGAAAGTTTTACCAGAGGATTGAAAAGTAACGGTACTTCCTTCGATAAAGTGCGAACAGGTACCACATCTAGTATCCTTACATTTCTTTACTTCGGGTGTTGAAGGATTCTCTTCAAATCTGGCTCTAGTTAATATTTTTTAAGATTAGGGGGCTGTCGGTTACTTTTAATAATTTTGAGATCTTTTGTTACTTCCCTCATCCTGTCGCTTTGCTCTAGTATATTGAAGTTTTGGGAAACTTTAGAGAATATATCAGGGTGGTGAGGGTTGTACGTTGTTACAAAGGCTAAGGTGTCTTCTGTTGGTTTAGCATGAGTGCTTCTTAGAAAAATAATGTCGTGTTGTGTAGCCTTTTCTATTCCTTTCTTTATTATTTCTTTCGGAAAACCTCTCTTGATGAGGTCTATCTCTAAATCACTAAGCCGCTTTTTCCGTAAATGTGGCTGGGTAACAATGGTACATATCCGTCTTGCAAGGTTGTACGGTATATGTATCTTTGTGTGTCTGGGGTGATTGCTTTTGAAATGAAGGTACTGTTTGGTATCAGTTGGTTTGTGATAGATGTCTGTAATAAGTTTGTCCCCGTCTTTCTTTAATAGAATATCCAAGAAGGGGAGTTCTGTGTCACTGGTCTCCATTGTAAAGTTAATATCAGGGTGGAGATTGTTAAGTAATTGGAGGATGTTATCACAGGTATCAATAGAATTATCCCACAGAAGAAAAATGTCATCAAGATAGCGTTTTAATATTTTTTCAAAGTTAGCTTTTTCGTTTTGGCCATATTTTTCTCCTACTTGTGTGTACAGTTTTTGTTCGAGGTAGCCGAGAGTTAATGTAGCGTAGTTTGGGGCCATCTTTGTCCCCATGGCCGTTCCTAACCTTTGTAAGTAGTGTTTGCCATTAAAATGAAAAGTATTGTTTTCTAATATAAATCGAATACTTTCGAGAACAAAATCTTTAGAAAATCTGGTGTGCATTTCTTCAGGGAATTTGTCAAACCAAAACCGAATGGCTTCAATTCCCAATGTGTGTGGGATATATATATATACTGATAATGAAGTGTTACTGATTACATGTAAGTCGACTGTTACAGTTGCAATGCAAGAAAATATTCAATAAATTCTTGACAGTTTATTTTTCGGAAAGATCCAGACCACGCAAGCATTTCCTGCTCCACATTATGGGCATTGCAAGCTCATATAGGTCTACCAGGTAAACGCCGAGAAATACGCAAATCTCGACATAAATCTAAAACTAAGTATACCTGACCGATGATAATTTTTAGTTATCTGAATTGTTATCAATAAGCCCTAGCTCCGGTGGACCGTTCTCTACTACTTTTGCGTCTTTTGAGAGTAAATAAGGTATATAAATGTTGTTCATGAACACATGACTGACGTGACATGAGTTTTAATTTCATTTTCAGGAAACCCAGAAATGGACGACATCAAATTGATACAGATATTACCGGCTCCGAAACCTCTCGATTTGGACGATGACCACGAAGAGGTGTTTTCGATGGAACTACGTACCAGAATCAGAACGGAGAAAGGGCTACTAGCATATCAGATTGTGAACGTGACTAATGTACTTTCCTTCGAGATCCGATGTCTACAATGTAAGAAACGCTTCAGACATAAACCATCGCTTATGATGCACATGAAAACGGTCCACTCACGAATCGAACAAGATAAAAATCAACCTGAATCTGTGAACAGGATTGAAGGAAAAGCAGCCAGAGCGTTACTATCGTTGACAGAGAATGCAGTTATTAGTGAAGATTATGAGAATGGAGCTGGTACTAACATTGTCGGAGCTGATAAAAGTAACGTCAGAACGGATGAGACTAACGCCGGAGCTGATAAGTGTAACGTCAGAACTGATGAAACTAACGTCGGAACTGATAAGTGTAACGTCAGAACTGATGAGAGTAACGTCGAAGCTAATAAGACTAACGTCGGAGCTAACAATGGTGATGTACGAGCAGATGATTTCCCAGTCGCTCGTAGTACATGTATGCCTATTGATAATCCTGATGATGAGAATAAAGCGCGGTCTTCTGATGTCGAGAATCCTGATGGAACGGTTGGAGCTGATAGTGATAATGACGGGGTTGAGAGTTGTAGTGACGGAGCAGACGATGGTAGCTTTGAGGGAGGTGGCGTCAGCATAGTCCAGGATCATGATTATTCAGTACCTGAAGACGACGACAAAAAGGGAGATAATCGCGATGATGTGAACACGGAAGGGGTTGGTCACTATAATGAGAGTGTCGACGACATACATCGTGAAATTTCTGTGACACAGAATGAGACTTCTCGGACAAAGCACTTCCCGACTGCTCAACAGGATGTTTTTGTCGTCGGCCTCCGTGGACAGAGATTGAAGCCGGATGGAAGCTCTGATGGGAAAGAGCGTCATGATCCTGTTATTTATAAACTGTCTGCGAAAGATTTGGTGAGATTGATCTCCCCACATCGTGTGGATAAGGTAGAACTGAACAGCCGACCAGAGGTTCGAGAGTCCGAGAAACTTGTTCGGGGCTGTCAGGAGAAGAAGGGCATAGACGATTCTGCAGTAAGAAGCGATCTATCCGCGAAAAACGTGGTGAGGGTGATCGAGCTGCCACAGCACACAGTTTCACGAAATGACCCAAATGAAGTCGAGCAGCATGCCATGGCATGGAATGAACCGGATAATGTACAAGGGAACACGGGACTGGATATCAAATCGCAGCATACGGTTCCATTGAATGAGCCAGGGAAAGTACAAAGGAACAACAACAGGCCACAGGGCACAAAGAAGAGGCCGATATGCGACCTTTGCGGAAAGCAACTCAAAAACAGTCAACAATTAATGGAACATAAGGCGGCCCACGCCGGAGTATTGCCATATTTCTGTAAAACTTGTGATCGCGGATTCAAATATAAAAATTGTTTTGACTCACACTTTAAGAGACATGGACAAGGTACCTGTCAGGACTGTGGTAAGCATTTCAAATTAATCTCAGATCTCCAGAACCACAAGCTGATCCATACTGGCGAGAAACCATTCCTGTGTACAACGTGTGGCAGACAGTTCCGCCTCAAACAGGCTCTCAAAGAACATGTAAGAAATCATACTGGAGAAAAGCCTTACATATGTAACATTTGTGGAAAGTCATTTGCCAAGTCCTGTAATCTGAAAAAACACGATGAAGTGCACCAGTTAGAAGAAAGTCTTTGTTTTATGTGCGGAAAATCTTTTAGACGTAAAAGTTCACTTGAAAAACATGTTCGGGTAGACCATAAACACGTGCGTCATCCATGTACTATTTGTGGTAAAGTGTTTCGAGTCGCTGCATCGCTAAAATCACATTTATTAGTCCATACCGGTGGGGAGAAGCCGTTATCGTGTTCAGAGTGCGGTGAAAAGTTCAACGTGAAAACTGACCTGGAAAATCATATGAGAAAACATACTGGTGAGAAACCGTTCGTGTGCTTACGTTGTGGAAACGCCTTCAGAATCCGATCTTCTCTGCAGAGGCATCTTAAAACGGCACATAAATTAGAGAAGCAATACGACGAAAGAGCAGCCAATACTGGGACAGGTTATGAAAATGCTATTATTCCCGAAATGAACTGGAATGTCACAAGATTTGACGAGCTTACTATTGTAACTTCAGAAGATATTTGAACTATTTTGGCAACTGTCCTACCAATAAGTTATTGGGGTCATTCCATGAAATGGGGGTACCAAAGTGTGACATGCAAACCAATTTTAAAAAGATGTCAATTCATGGCTGCACTAAGTCAGGGATAATATTGATATACAGAGATTCGGAAAATATAAGAAAACTGATAAATATTCCACGATTTGGGAGGAGCATAAAATAATGAAGTTTCGCGTGTAACGAGCACACCAAACTATATGCAAATTCACCACGTAACACGTTGATTTAAGTGTCAAATAGAATGAAAACATGATCAAAATGTTAGAATATGTAATCCTATTCTTAGTCAGCGTATTTAGCGGCATCAACTACCTCAATCCAATCAAGTGGTGCGTTTAACATGGACACAATAATGGCTTTGCTTTCATTCGCATTGATCTCTGGACTTTTACCATCAAACTGATCGTGGTACATGAACATTTATATGTAAGACTGATCTTAATTTGGCTTTCTTTCCTCTGGGATCAACATGTGTTTGTCACATTCGTAACGAATTGGCAAACGTAACTGTCGAGGACGCGAAATAGCACGATACTACTCACCCGCTATGAATGCAATGCCTCACCATATGACTCCTACCATAAAGTGGCTCGGCCAGCCATGTTGCAAATATCGGGTTCCACTGCTGCACATTGTAATTCATGCCAAAAAAAAATAAAATAAAATAAAATAAGAAAACTGCAGGCTGAGGGTGGTGAATGTAATCACATGAAAGTGGAAACGAAAGCGAGACATAAAATTATATTCCAACTACAGCTATTAAGGACACGTCGAAATCCTGTCATATTTGAATCGATAATAGACAAGATTAGTCCGGCTCAGGAATAGTTTTGTGTGACCACTGAATGACCTTTTCTTGGCGACAGGTAAGAGGTAAGGTAAGTAACAAAAGAGGACATCATGCGTTACACGCGCTACCTGAATTTTGAGAGTTTCATGCATCCAGAACCTGCATTTAAGGGTGACTGATATGAAATAAACTGAAATAAATTGAAAGAAAAGATCGACACTTTAAGTTATTTTATTTGGTCAAATTTATTTTTTTATTTGCAATTCATGCGCACAGTGCAAACAAAATCATCAGTTTGCAATGTCACATCTTTGGGGTCCGTGGGTGTCCTTGTATGCTGACACCGATGGTCCTCCGAAAGAAATGGGTATACATATGTTCTCTTATGTATATCTACTTGCATCTGGCATTAAATAGGAATGAATGTCTTTCAAATTAGTGTAATATTTTAGGAAATTCACTGGTTTCCCCATTTCACGGAATGACCCATTGCTGCCATACTTGGTACAGTTGCGTACACTTTTCTTATTCGTGTCTCCCACATCAGTCCATTCATATGATTTGTTAATCAACTTCCTCCATTTTGCGGATTGATATCTGTTACTTCACCGTATTACCTTCGGTCTCAATTTACATTTGAAAAATGTTCTGTATTGTAATACCATGATTCGAAAATATATTCATTGATTAAACGATAGTTGTGACTTCACCATATTTAATCTTTGGATTAGTTATCGAGGATAGACATGGATGGAATAATACAGATAATTCCCAGCATCTAGGGGTGCACGGAAATGAAGTAAGCTCATGGCACCCAGTATTATAACTGTGTTGATCTCACTATGTGTGTATGCCAGTATATCTAACACAGAGGCATTTACACCTATTGCACGTCTCGATAACATTTTGTACATTTTGTACGGACAGGAAACGTATCAATTCTGAAGCACTGCTGGTAATCCAAATGATTTTTAAGGCACTATTCCTTCGAAGTAGGCTACCATTTGCAAATTGTCCGGTAGTCGGTGAGTGAGTGAGTGAGTTCATCCGAATCCTTTCGTGGGCAAAATAAGGAGAACCGTTGGCATCAGAACCTTGATTTTTGGCATGAACGTGCATTGGGGGACTGTTACAGCAAGTTCTGAACTTTTGATGAAAATTTCTGGTGATTTTTAATGAAAATCACTGGTGATTCTGACTTGGGCTGCGCCCATCTTAATACAGGCAGGATTTCAACTTGGGGCGGGGGGATTTCCAAGAGCACAGTGCGCGTCGGAGTCCTAATGGCTACCCTACTTCGTAGGTCCTGTGACGTTAGTCACACTGCCATGTTGGTCACATATGGCCACATATAATAAATATACTAATCCACAAGTACAGTAACTACCTGTTCGTCATACGGAAAGTACGTGGTCGTTCAGATAAGCCAATGTTCGGTACTCCTCCGGAACATTCTCAAAGAGAGCTGTATCTACCCGCATGAGCGATCAAAGCGACTCTCAGATCAGAGCCAGCGTTAAACGCCAACACCAAAGCCAGGCAGCATTACGTCACTCTCTCGAACGGGACCAGTAAGCCGGGGACAACGGACCAAATTTGATTTTCATGTAAATTTTCTACATGTTGTCGATTCTTCCCTTTCTTTGATCGTGTGTACGAGTAACAAGTTTGATTTGCTGACAGAACTCCGGTCACTTCCGTCTTTCTCGAGCACAGACTGATATCGCTGCCTTCAGCGTTATTTTGTTCGTCGCTATATAGCTGTAATGTTGCTAAATGCAACGTTAAACAAAAATCTCTCTCTCTCTCTTTCTCTCTCTTTCGTTATGACCAATCTCGCACAAACAAAGCGTGAGTTGAGGGTCCCTCACGCAGAACTTCCGGACCAAGTCAGGTGGGGTGGTTTTCAGCACCCGGAGCGTGGCTACTCGTGCCGATATGATGACCAAATAAGGATGAAGATCCTGACCCTAGCAGTTATCCTTTCTGCACCTCGAGAAAAGGCCCGGAGATGGCAACCCTGTACACTGAGTAAAAAAATACAAGCGTCTAGTCCGTCATTCAATATTCTGGCGTCGTCCATTAAAGTATTTCCGCGTCCATAATCCAAAGACCTTGGTAGTTCATATAATAGCATTAGCCCCAAATTAAAAAAAAACATAAAACACATAAAAATAGACCAGTTTCCTGGAAGAGAGAAGCGGTCAACAGTTTACAATGACGCCGGCAAGACATCATGATATACCAGACATATCAAATCCGTATCGCTGATCAGTATTCCGAATCTTTTTGATTTTCATTGTAAAGTCGTTATATGGATAATATCTAGATCTATAACCGTTCATATGAACACCACGAGGATCTTGAAATACATAAGTTCATACGGCCACTAGCCCCGGGTTAAGCGGAATAAGACAGAAGGTACGAAACGTAACGCCATAGATCTTGCACGTCACCATCGTTTTTACTATCAGCATGTGATGTGTGTAGCGAAATTTGAGAAACTTGGAATGGAGGCGCTTGGTGGTATAGTTCTGTATTATAAGGTTCTGTAATAACGTTTTGTGGCGTTGATTAAAATCGTCACATTTAACACGGTGTCTAGCAAATGCTACTAGTCGATGTACGTATACGTCATATGGAGATCCCAATGGAAACATTCCATGAATGATATCCCTTGTATGTAGCAGAGCTAAAAATGCTTTATGGCTTCTGACATTATATCGGCGGTCAGTTTTCTTGAACACGGACACTCTTATCGAACTAAGACGGTCAGCAAGGTCCTGATGAGGGATTGTAGTATAATGTCGAGAAATCCCATGTGGATTCATGTCTACGGTATGTATCCTTTCGCACCAAGTTTTTTTGTAATACATTTTGAGTATTCCAATTTCCACATACATGTACATTCAACGCTAGAGTTTTTATAAATAATGGCGCAATACCTTTCCCAATTTTGTCCCCTCCTGGGGGGGGGGAGGCCTCATCAACAGGGTTGAAAGAAGCTTGGTGGTGCAGCTTCTAGAACCAGCTTTGTCGGTTTATCGTTATGAATGTTTGGAAGATAGACACCTCTTTTCTTGATAAAAGTGTTGTGGTTGTTAAATAAGTCTTCCATAGTAAATACAGTTTGGTAGTAAGTAGACGTAATTGATGATGGAGTGCTTATTCTCAGTTTCTAACCAGCACGTGGTAATAGCTATATTTTCATATGAATATTATATTAGAATATTGTAATATAATCTGCGGTACATTTGGTCACGTAGCGATTACAAGCGTCTAATCCGTCATTCATAATCCAGCCGTCGTCCATTAGAGAATATCCGCGTCCATAATCCAAAGACCTATTCCATTTTCCATATAACAGTATTAGCACCAAATTCAAAAAGACAATCATAGTATACAAAAACATAGGCTCGTTTCCTGCAAGAGAGAAGCGGTCAACAGTTTTCAATGATGCCGGCAAGACATCATGATGTTCCAAAAATATCAAATCCGTATCGCTGATCAGTATTCTTAATCCATAATATTCGTTATAAAGTCGTCATCTAAAGAATGATGTATCTCAGTCACGCTTTGATTGTGACTGTTCATATGAGTACCATGAGGATCTTGAAGTACATGGGTTCATACGGCCCCTAGCCCCGGGTTAAGCGGAATTAGACACAAGTTACGAAACGTAGCGCCATAGATCTTGCACGCTACGTTCGTATTTTGCTATCTGCATGCGATATGTATCGCCAAATTTGAGAAACTTTGAGTGTAGGCGCTTGGTGGAATAGCCCTGTTTTTTTAAGTTTCTGCACCAGTGTTTTGTGACGTTGATTAAAATCGTCACATTTAACACAGGATCTAGCAAATGCTACTAAGCGAGATATGTATACGCCATATGCAGGTCCCACTGGAATATTACTGTCCAGAAAGGGATAGTTTACGATGTCGAAATTGTAATCATCTCTTTTGTCATAAAGTCGACGAGAGAGAATGCCCGCTTCATTTTTATAGAGATATAGATCTAAATATGATGTGCCTGTAGGGTTATCTATAGTTTCCTTCAAATCCAGTGAAGGTGGATATATATACTGGGTTCAGAATAGTATGTGGGGGTACTGTAGGGTACACCCACGTACAGCCAACGTACACTTAACCCTATTATCCTCTAATAATCTGATGAACAAGGATGATATCAACCATTTTATTATTCATACTCAAGCTGGGGAAACCGATTTGGGTATGTGAACATAACGCTCTTGATCAAATCTTTACCCCGTATCCCCTCGGCATGTACACGTATTGAGTCTCTCCTGGAAAGATCCGGTTCTGTGTTGTAGGGTCGTCTCAGCTTCAAATGCTTCCCTTGTAAACCAGGCCCGTAGCCAGGGAGGGGAGGCCCGGGTGGGGGGGTCGGGAAAATCCCCCTTTTGGAAATGCTATATATTTTTCTCATATAAATGCCCTTTTCAAACTGAAGCGAACCTCCTATTTGCCCCTTTTCCCATACAGCGAACCCCCTGATGTGCCCTGTTGGAGTGAAAGCGAACCACCCCTCAGTAAATCCTGGCTACGGCCCTGTAAACTGGGTGACACCGGAATACATTTGTCTCGCCAGGTGCACCATTTGAGTGGTGTTTCTCGGGATTTTGAACACCGCCAGGTATTTGGCACTTGAACTGAAGCTCTGGTGCTTCTTTTTACAAAACAAATTCTGTACGTTGTATGTGAGGCTGAGCCGCCGATGATGACTTACTTTGATAAAGAGCTGGGTCACCCGAGTATCGGTTTTCGCCACGCGGTTATTCAGAATGATCAGGGTGACTAGTTCCAATTCGTGCAGGATGTGCAGCCGTTCCACAAAGGCAATGTTGAACATCGTCGCATACGCTGCCAGCCATTCTTCATAACACCACACAACCCGTAGGATGGGCGGAGTAATCATGCTGTAAGCGTCTCGAGGGAGCTTCTGGACGAAATGCCTTTTATCTGAGCCCATCGACCACGAAAGGAGACGGGAGAAGGAATGTTGCCACCGAGGGGCCATGGCTTGAGTTTTGTCCTTTGGCGTGGGAACTCACCATGGTAAATCTGGTATAGGGCCACGAGAAGCTTCGAAAGAAGTGATGGCTCGGTTCTACTCCGCTGAATACGGGGTTGGTAGGCTCTGTGACGTACTCATCGGTTGTACTGTGATAGGCTTCGACGATGTAAGGAGTACCCGGTAGGGGCTGACGGTAGGGGATGTGACAGGGTGGATGAGCGTTGTTATCGTACTAATACCCACCTGAGCTCGTCGTCATGGGTGGAGAGTTTGTGATCCTGGGTTGGTTGAGTAGCGAGATGATGGTATCCACTTGGTAATAGACACCCCAATACAACAAGCGCAAGAAGGCTATGCCAGTGATCACGAAACCCACTTGACCCTTTTGCCCCTTTAAACTCCTGATGTTCAAGCATTTTACGGCCAAGTGGGAACAGAATCATCTTGTTCTTTACCCAGGATGAATACTTTCCAATCATCTCAGAGTTCAGGTGGGTATCAATACGCTAACAACGCTCATCAGTAAGCTAACAACGCTCATCCACCGTGTCACACCCCTACCATGCATTGATGACATTCTCCCCATTTTGTATGGATGGACACGACCCCTTGCATATTTCTATAGAGTATCGATGCAGGTCAAGATATGCCGATTTCCGTCTCTGTTTTTAGCAAAGGCACTCATGTCAGTTGTTGTCCATGCCTCCGACGAGCACCCGGTTACGGGGAAATGGTGATGGGCAGCTCGATGCCAGCTCTAGATATTTCGGGCTTTTAACCAGATTAGAATTGCGCTCGACGAGTCTCCTCCGTCTTGGCAACTTTGTTGAGGGCGTCCACCCGACTGCAATTTAGTTTGTCCAACAGCTTCCCACACTGCTTCATGATGACAACTCTGCAGGTCCCGCTGCCAAGCCTTTATTTATAACATGATCGGGTCTTCTTCGGGTATAACTTAATTGGGCTTCTCTAATGAGTCTTCCACGACCCCTTTGACTACAAACACGTAACCTAACACTTTCCTCAACAAGCTTTTCGAAGGCAGATCATAGATGGGCATGAAAGGTGAGATGCATGGTGGGTCCAGTCATGTGAATGTGAACACCCGTTTGAATTTTCTTCGCCCACTACGGGACAGCCGAACGATGAAAGTGCACAACTGACCGGTGGTCCGAACGTGAGACTGTCATGAGATGCGTGAGTTCCGAGATGCGTACACTGCGGTCCGTAAACGGAGTGCACGTTTCGCTTATCCAAATCTGCCTTCGACCGTACCTGCAGCTTCCATATCATGCACATGTACTCCACATCTCGAGAGAGTTGATTTGGTGTGTGAGATTTGGGTCTTTTGGAAAAATTCGGGTGAATAGGGGTTGTTTGGCGTCTATGAGCGATACTGCATTTTACAGGTGGTGGTTATCGTCAACGGGGTTCAGATGGACGCCAAGGGTATTCACAGTATGTATGCCGCGACTTGATGTAACACCATTGTACATATTGCGAAGATGCATGATTTCAAGGGCATAATACTTTTGAAACTTTTATTATACTGAATTTTCTTTGCTCAGCTTATGTGTGCATTCTGAGTGTCTATTCTTATAACATGATATATTACAATTTATGCCTTCATATTGCTTGCTTCAATTCACAATATAAATGTGTTATAGTTTTCCAGTGCTGCTTATTTAGTACAAACATCATATCCTAACGACCTATCGAGTCAGGGCATTGTCAGTTACCGTCTCCGGGAAATTATACTTGCATAGATTTGAGATAGGCGCCAGATAAAATCTTCATTATTCAGCTAAACGACTTTAATTGCATGAATAAGGAAACGCACTAGATTTTCATGAAACCCAAGTGTGATGGGTACGTTGTGGTTTGGAGACTGTTAACCAGTTTCTTTGCCACAACTGTACTAAGGGCTTGATGGGCCGCATTGTATGCAGAATGTAAACACTTTCTTACAAAAAGATATAAAAGTGGATGGTTGGAGACTTACAAGCTCCTTTTGCGTCGGCACTCGAAAAATTACAATATGTATCGCTATATATGGATCATTTTGCCCATTACAACTGGCGTTTGTCAGGATGGTCAAGGGATCTAAGGCGCCAGTCTTAAGTGCTGGTCCACACATGAGGGTGAGTGGATTCGAATCCCACTCCTGACTCACGCCTCTGCGTTGTACCACGATACGTTATTAAACCACTGTACATGTAGGTTATTTTGACAATGATAGCGAAGTGGTCTAATGCGCCAGTTCTACGATCCATGTTATTTCCGTCATCGGTGTATAGGTATACCGGTCTGCACATGCCGACGTGGGTTCGAATCCCACTCCTGACACGCACCATTTGATTAATCACAATAACCAAATCCCATGTCCGGAGTGCAAATGCGCATCATGACGTCACCACCCCAGTAGCATTCTACACCACGGAAGCTTTAATATCACACCCTAAAGCACATTGGGACCCAGAATGGCACACAGATGACTCAAACACGGCGACGCGCATCCGAATATGCCGGGTTTCTCCACTACTGATGACGTCACCAATGAAGCCGTATCTCCCCTGGTTACAACATTTCGGGGTTGCTCTCAGCATTCATGGTCCACATGGTACGAATCGCCCTTACGGGCTAGTGTATAAAGATAAACAGTTAGGCATGTCCCCATTGCACAGTTGAACATGCGGTTTTCTCTACTATTGATGACGTACCGATGACGTTGCAGCCTCCCCGTAGCCTTCCTGGAGTCACTCCAGGGTCCCCATGCATCTTCATGGTTCACATACCATGCGTCTCCCGTAGGCACAAAAGAATGTAGGTCCATAAGTGGAATATCCCGTGCTCAGCAGAAATTACGATTTCTCTACTACATCTTGAGTGCGCCTGCTCATCCTATTGTCTCTACACAGTGCATTCTACACCACGTGATCTTCAATATTACACTGTACCTCACATTGATTCCCAGGGTGGCTCATAAATCGCTCAAACACGCTCATGTGCATCTGAATATGCCGGGTTTCTTTACTACTGATGAAGTCATGTCTCCCCATGGTCTTCCCACTCCAAGATCCACCCGCACAACCATGGAACAGATGGAGCCCCTATGGGCTAGTATGCAGGGTTATCAAGTAAAGCATGTTACCAGTGCGCATCTGCGCGACCCTACACTTTCTCTGCTGAAGGCGCCACCGATGACGTCACAGTATCAGCCAACTGCACTCTATGATCACATTCAGCCCAGGGCACACAAACCCACACGCACACCATACTCATTGCACACCATGACATCGAATACGTGACCTCAGGTGACGTCCCAACCCACGTTTACATCTCACCTCCGCCACATCTCTCGCGACTTACGCTTTTACAGATTTGTTGACTTCCCACTACTTATATTCGCTTGTAGTTCGTGCTGATATTGAATACGGTATGGTTTTTATACAGGGATGTTCGTCATGGACTAACTACTGAATGGCTTTAAAATATAAAATTAACGTGTGAAATATTTGACAGGAAGAACAATTTGCACCATGAATGGCAATTAGCAGAACATTTCAATATATTAAATAAACTTCCAGGATCAAGGGACATCTCCCAGATTACAAACATTTGATAGGTCAATTCTAATTATTAAAATATCCAGTATTTTCATTGGATCATGGAAAAAACATCCATTAAATTCAACAACATGGGAATAAAGGAAGTCAGTTTCTGTACTGGATAGACATGCGATATATACATATTACATAATGAAATATCCAAGTTATACTAGGGTATCAGACAACATCAATAATTATAACGTCATAGTAGAAAGATCACGCTATGAAATAATTTGTGTTTGTGTACTTAAGCCCAGCAACAATGGCAGATGTGTTATGCATTTTTAATGAACGCTTTCTGTTGAAAATCAGCATTGTCAGTAACGGATTTATCATGTTTGAGATTCGCTATTGGCGAATACTTGAGAAGAAAGCATGTTTAGGATGACTCTGCATAACCACGATAACAGATACTTCGAATGTTGACCACACTGTTGTTAGAACTCGATCACGTGATCTCCAGGGAGAGAATTGTTTAATCAATTAATCAATTGCTGAAATACTAAGCAGGAAAACAGACAATTTCAGAGACAACGCAGATGAGCACTAGCGACAGAGGATGTCACCTAATCTTGGAGTTTCACGGAAAAGGTACACAAAGACGTTGATCTCCCAAGAGTTAGGCACACCGTGTTGAATTGGACCACTTTAGCTGGAATATGCTTGAATATGAAAACTGTAGTGAACTGTCAATAACAGTAAACACAAACACGAGTACACAAAATGGACTTGAAGATGAACTTACATTGACCGCCTGGCCTATTTTGGTTTCTTCATTCTTTGTGGTGCTGGGCGTTGTCATCGTCATCGAAAATACATCTATAATTCTGTACATGAGAACAAACAGTCAATTGTCGTCGAATGTCAAGATCTACATGATTTCTCTGGCACTTGCTGACTTTGGAGTGGGTCTGTATTCATCAACTGTGAATGTTATATTTTGGATGTTCATTGAATGGCCTCTTGGGTATCCATTGTGTGTTATTTCCCACATCGTAGGTTACTGGCTGTCATATGTATCAATACTTTTACTTAACGCCATCGCATATGACCGATACTATTGTGTTACGTCTCCTCTGCTCTACAGAACCCAGTTCACCAAACGACGGGCAATGATAATATCGGTGGTCATGTGGATGTTAAGCTTTGTAATCTGGGTGGCGCTCATCCTCGGACATTGCTTCAGCGACGGATCAAGAATTCTGGTAGACGGGATGTGTATATTTAGCCCAGAGTACGGTATAATCCCATTTGTTATTGCGGTTTATTGTATACCTGATATACTTCTGGTTGTCGTCTATGTTGCCCTTCTTCTCGCGATGAAGAAACGAATGCAAGGTGATCTTACGCGGAAGAAAACAATTTCAGCTCAAAGTGCAAAATTCACAAACCACCAGACCGGCGTAAGAACGTCTTATGCACCAGGTGTTACCGAGGGTGGAGATGACACGATTGAGGAACAACAGGTTCCGCCCATGTCATCAACAGGGGAATGTTCAATAATTTTGACCGATATTCAGACCAACCTATCTGAAAGGGCACCTAACGATGTTAGACTATCCCGGATAAGAACCCAGAACCAGCGATGCTCGCGAACAACAAGTGTTATCATCGTGGTGTTTTTGATCTGTTGGATACCATATTCAGTAGGATGGCCGCTGAGAAAATACGGTTGTATTTCGAATTCTGTCTTCACTTGTTTACTCATGCTCTTGGTTGTCAACTCCGCTATTAACCCATTGATCTATATCTTCACGAATGCAGCTATTCGAAGCAGAATGGTTGGTTTGTTTCGCAAATGCTATAATAAATGATTAAGTGACGACATATGGGGACGCTATGCATAACCCCATGCTTTATATAAAAAAAACCAAGGTGTGAAACGCACTTTGGGTAAAACGAAAAATAAACGGTTTACCTCCAAACAAAATACATCAGCATATTCTAAAAGTGTCACTATATATTCCCGTCGTCAAATTAGTAAATTTGTGCAATTTTATACCTTTGCCTGGCGATTCAAAATCCAACGTCACTGTCCGGTCATTCCGGCTTAACGAGATTATGGCGTGCTTCTTTCTCAGTTCTGATTGGTCGCGAATGTCGTGAAGAAACTGGACACTAGTGTGAACATACTAAACATGCCCAGGGCGGCTCCCCCAGCCTGGGTATGATGTAACATTCGGGATAATAAACTGTATGAACATTGCTGAACTTGTTTTTATTCACGACAACCGCTATCCGATTGTATAATACAGAACATTTATTGCATAATACAGGACATATATGGTACAATACAGGACAGATATGGTATAATATAGCACAGATTTGGTACAATACAGGCCAGATACTGTATAATACAGCACAGATTTGGTATAATACAGAACATATATTGTATAATACAGGACAAATATGGTACAACACAGGACAGATTTGGTGTAATACAGGACAGTTATTGCAAAACACAGGACAAATATTGCATAATACAGCACAGATATGGTATAATTCAGGACCGATATGGTATAATACAGCACAGATATGGTATAATAGATGGCAAATATTGTATAATACAGCACAGATTTGGTATAATACAGGACATATATGGTACAATACAGGACAGATATGGTATAATACAGCACAGATTTGGTATAATACAGGACAGATATGGTATAATACAGCACACATATGGTATAATTCAGGACAGATATGGTATAATACAGCACAGATTTGGTATAATGCAGGACAGATATGGTATAATACAGCAAAGATATGGTATAATGCATGACAGATATGGATGGTCCATCTCTACACCAAATACCCTCCTTCACTGCCCCAAAATGCCCACTTTCGCTACTACTTGTACTGATGACGCCACCGATGACGTCATAGATGCTGTGAACATCCCTCAAATCGGGGTCTGCATCACGAGAACCACAAGATGACACCCACACGACACATTCGGACCAATAGTCTTCCATCTCTACACCAAATACCTTCCTTAACTTCCCCAAAATGCCCACTTTCGCTACTACTCGTACTGATGACGTCACCGATGACAATTAAACTTCTGTCGCATGATCCCAGGTCCGGTACCAACTTAAAAAGGCGAAAAAGTGGGGGTCAACCTGCTCGTTTTTTTGTCAGATTTTCTCTCCGTAAATTGAGTCCTGATTTTTAGGCACATATAAGGGGCGATGACCTTACATGACAACTCGCTCTCTCACTGAACTCCATTCCTCTTTCTCCTTCTCTTCCTTCTCCTCCTCCACACATATGCTGAGGTAAATCTTAACTCTCTCAACTCCATTCCTTCTCCTCCTCCTCTTCCTCCTTCTCCTCCTCCATCTCATCCACACGCTGAAGTAACTCTGCCATGGTAGACCAACCCACATCGCCAGTATGCCTAATTTCATGAGTTCTCGAAACACATCAGGGTTCACGAGTCGCCCCTATGGGTTTGTCAATAGGGGTAGCCGTGTCCCTATGGCGCACCTGAGCGACCCTGCACTATGTCTACTATATATGTATAGCTCCTCGCCTGCCCCTATCATAAGACTATAAAGTCCTTCTTTTCCGCACGTGGTGGTAAATAGTCGGTGTTCCGGGACGAATCCTAATGTTACATACACCCCTCTAGATGACCCCACACGCACCTCCCTGGATTATTCCCCATGGTTTAGGTGTAAAGTCCGTGTTCCGCGTTTTACATCTAGCCCCATTTGAATGGATTTCCTCCAGTTTTAGCGTAAAGTCCGTGTTTCCGCTTTTTAAGGTTCCAGGAATTGAAATGAAATAATTCGTGTTTGTGTACTTAAAGGTCAACCCAAACGGATTTTTTTTTGGTCTAAAAATCCTTAAAAATCATAGTTCATACTTCACTTTGTATGAAAAAAATATTGAACAAATTCTAATCTGATCAGAAACACACGTAATATGGGAGCAAAGTGGGCTTTTCCACACTTTCACAGCTGGGTTGATGACGTCACGCAGGGAAGTTGCCTGAGAAAAAACAGCGGATAACATGGAAAGCGAGTGTAGTCAGAGCTCCGGTTCAGATGTCGATTCGAGCGATATCAGCTGCTTAGATGGAAATATTTTTCGCCAAGAAGATGAAATAGACATAGAGGAGGATGATGACGGGCAAATTAACAGTTGTTTGCAGACCAACGGCGGAATTCAGCCCTATCAATTTGAGCCGTACGGCTCCGATTCTGACAGTGACAACCACTCTGACAACGTGGAACTCGACGACGACAGGATTCGGAGAGGTCGTTTGTTGAATACAGATTGGTATGCAACTTGACTGGAAACCTTATTATCGTCATCTATAAGACCAAATGTCCATATATTTCAAACTGTATTGAATGTAGAACGATTCTGTGATGTAACGAACGAGCACATCTGTGTTGTTATTGTTACTGACCGAGGCAGCCTTTTCGAAGGGATAAACTCCGGGATTCGGCAGTATGGACAGTAAACTGTTGATAACTCTACTGATATACGTCCGACTTGAATTTTGTTTGTTTTCCAATAATCCCCATGAAATACCAATTTCAGAATTATATAGTTTGATAAAAAAACTTTGGACATTCATGGCGAAAGCCGTGGTGAGTGGATCGGCATTCACATTTGCTCAATTTTCGACAAATTACCTCAATTAAATTGAAATCGAATGATATTCCCACAATCTCAAATGTCAAGGGATTATGAAAGTATAATTATCACTTCTGTATCTACAGCCATTCACTCCAATTGGTGTTTTTTATTTATTTACTTATCAAACGTATATATATTTATGAAAGATCATTTTATTATTATTATTAAATAGTATATAATTTAGATAATTTATTTGCGTGAAGTTTGTGCCAACATTTGGCTAAAAACGCATACATAGAATGAATAAAATTGAACATACAAATACAGACATTAAGACACATTGGAACAAATGGTTAAACGTGTATATATGAAATAGAGACTCATCCAGTCTAACCTGTAGGTGCTCAAGCAACAAATGCCACGCGAGAGCGAGCAGGGCATGTACAGCCGTCCCCCTGCCCGAGGCCTCGCTTGCAGGCTAGGTTCGTTCAGCCGATGTCCGTGATAGATTCTCCTTGTCCGATTTCTTTGCCGTCACATTCTGATTGTTCTTACGTTTGATAGTTGGAATAGCTGTTCCCTTTAGTTTTGGTTTGTACCCGAATTCAACTGCTACGCTGTAGATGTCCTCGAATACGGTGGCCCATTAGGGCCATTGTCGTTTTCTTTCGATTTCCTATGTTTTTCTTCTATTTAAGAAGAAACGAACTTAATTTTCTAGGTTTTCTTCGTATTTTTCAAGAAATCATCAAAACAGAGAAGGTTTTTCTTCGACTTCGTCTCTGTCTTTACGTCCCTAACTCCGAAAATTCACAGAATATTGCTATGAATTCGCTGAAAATTCAGATGATTTCTTAGAAAATACAAAGAAAACATAGGAAATTAAGTTGGTTTCTTCGAAAATTCCGCGGATATAATTAATTTCCTCCGCGGATATAATTAATTTCCTCCGCGGATATAATCAATTTCCTCCGCGGATATAATTAATTTCCTCCGCGGATATAATCAATTTCCTCCGCGGATATAATTAATTTCCTCCGCGGATATAATTAATTTCCTCCGCGGATATAATTAATTTCCTCCGCGGATATAATCAATTTCCTCCGCGGATATAATTAATTTCCTCCGCGGATATAATCAATTTCCTCCGCGGATATAATTAATTTCCTCCGCGGATATAATCAGTTTCCTCCGCGGATATAATTAATTTCTTCCGCGGATATAATTAATTTCCTCCGCGGATATAATCAATTTCCTCCGCGGATATAATTAATTTCCTCCGCGGATATAATCAATTTCCTCCGCGGATATAATTAATTTCCTCCGCGGATATAATTAATTTCTTCCGCGG
>JAVTVY010046240.1:0-19783 GCA_036873755.1 Hanleya hanleyi | reverse complement strand
TCGGAAAGATGGGGTGGCCCTGAAAAGGGCCTTTGGAATATGTAAGCGATTACATAGTTGGGGGCTGTTGGCGTTGTCTTCTCTCAGTACACACCGGACATGTCAAGGCTATAAATTCACACACTAGGGGTTTGTAAGCGTCCGTACACGCTGGTATTTGGGCATGTCGATGTATACAAGCTACACACAAGGCTTGATGCCCACAGGGGAAAATAGCGTATTTAGCGAAGTGGTTACAGCATTCCACGCAGTGTAAATAGGAGGCTGCTTGGCGTTCTGTGTTGGATGCCAGTTTTGTTCTTATTGCGGAAGCGTAGTAGATGACGTCTTCGTTTTCTTTTTGGCTTATTTTTCTTGTATTCTCTCTTATTCTCTTTTTTCTTGCGTCTTTTCTGTTTTTTCTTGCCTCTTGCCTATTTCTACTGCCTCTGGCTTCTTTTCTACTGCTTCTGGCGTCTTTTATACCGCTTCTGACGTCTTTCCTGTTTTTTCTTGAGTCTTTCCTGTTTTTTCTTGAGTCTTTCCTTTTTTGGGGTACTGTGGTTTTTAAGTCTTTCCTCTTCTCCTCATCTTCTTGTTCTGTTTCTGTGTCGGTTTCGGTTTGGGTTTCGGTTTCGGTTTCTGTTTCTTCTTGTCCCGTTTCTCCTGCTTTTTGTTTAGCTTGGGGGCTTTGTTGTTGTTGTTTCAACATAGTTTCTAACACGCGGTCTATGTCGTCAAAACATTGGTATTCGACTGGGGTAAGATCCGATGTCGCTGCTGGGAAGTCACTAAGATGCGGTGTGGCTGCTGGGAAGTCACTAAGATGCGGTGTGGCTGCTGGGAGGTCTCTAAGATGCGGTGTGGCTGCTGGAGGGTGTTCCCGGGGTTGAGGTGTAAATAAGTCTTCCATTATAGCATCCAACCATGGCTCGTCATGTACCACATTAATGATGTTGCCGAGCAGTTGTACTTCATTATCATCATTATCCATGATTTCAGCCAGGGATGACTCCATCACTGTGCACGTCTAGTAGACACTGGCATAATTGTGAATAAATGAGTAAATACTGCGCGCTATTTATAGTGTAAGGCGCGGACGTCAGCGAAATCGTTATATCTGTTTTGTCTACATTTACGCTAAAGAAAATATTTGTGTTTCTTTTGCAATTTTAAACTTGTGTGATTTTGCAATAAATGTCAATGCACGTATAAATTTTATTTTAAGTTGAACTGAGGCAACTTATGGTGTAGCATTTAAAAATTTAGCAGGGTAGCGATAGACTAAGCCGCTATTTTTAATAATTTTATCGATTTTTACACGCGTAACGTTATAGTACGGTAGTGTGGGAAACCCGATACACTGGAAATAAATGGATTTTCCTGGCTAAAAATACGTGAAGTATGTTGCTCACAGCCTTATAATATCACCCTAAAAATTGTAGCTGGTTTATCGAAAGAAAGAAAACTAGGAAATTTTTATCCTTGGACAACGGTAACACAGCACTATACAGTGTGCAGGCAAAAATGTGAGTACAGCTATGGGGTGTGAAATGGGAAAAATTTCCTGGTTTTTTTTCTTTTCGATAAACATGCTGCAGTGAACTCACATTTATTGCAAAAAATGAGACCCCGTTTTAAAGTTGGAAAAATAAAACACAAAATTTTTTTAGCAGATACCACCATCTTGCACTCACTCACACCGACCGCCATCTTAAACCCACCACCCACCCACCACCACAGCCGCCATCTTAAACCCACCACCCACCCACCACCACAGCCGCCATCTTAAACCCACCACCCACCCACCACCACAGCCGCCATCTTAAACCCACCACCCACCCACCACCACAGCCGCCTAGACTATAAATAACGCGTAGTATCTTGTCATTTATTCACAACTACAATCATGGGTACAAGACGAAGACTCTTCACCGATCCGAGAGACCCTAGAGAACACAGAGAGGTGATTACGAGTGGAGATGAACATAACAATGGTGGAGTGGCAATAATTACAAGCTTTCAGCAGGTTATTGCCGACGAGACGATGATACGGCGAAGTGAAGAACAACTGGGAGAGCTGCGGAGGGAGGTAATGGAAGAAGATGCGAGGTTGATAAGACAACGAAATCAAGAACAAGACCAAGAAATCAGGAGGGTGGTGCTGGAAGAAGATCAGGATATAACTGATGCGGATATAACTGATGAGGAAGAAGAACTCCCCTGGTTAAACAGTAACAGACCTCCAGCAAATACAACGGCTACTCAAACTCCGATTATAACGACGTCGGCTTGCGAAACCACATCGGCTAACGAAACAACAACAACAACACCACTACCACCATCACCATGCTCTTGGGCCGAAGTAACCCGCCTCAACGAACAGATTAATGGCATGAGACAAGACATTGATCAAATGGACGTTATGATTTTAAAACAAGAAGAAGCTCTACACAAGGAACAAAGTAAATCAAGCTGCAGTGTGTGTACAGAGGAAGAAAGCCTGTACGCCCTATTTCCGTGCGGGCATTTATGCCTATGTGAAGAATGCTGGGTGAGGCTAACATGTATAGGGGACATGTGCCACTGCGCTGAAACGGACGAACAGCATTTAAAGATCAAGTGTCCCGTGTGTAGGAAGCAGGTAGCCGGGGTAAAGAGAATTTACCGCTCCTAAAACAAGTGTCGTAACACTTTTACAAAGGCTCTTTTCAGAGCCACCCCATATTTCCGAAAGGGAAAACTTCTAACTCAAAAAGCACCCAAAAAATTAACACCAGCTCCCTTCACCCTTTCCTCTATGAAAAAAAATTTTAAATTTTTTTTTAACATTACATCCCGAATAATAACGGACTGAAATTATTGAAACCAGCACAGGAGCTTGGGACTAGAAAAGAGGGGAGAGGGGTATGTTTTTTTTGTCGCTGGCGACCCTGTGCGACATGTTACTAATTTTACACTTCTCAGTAATTAACATTACAGCCCGAATGATAACGGGCTGAAATTATTGAAACCAGGACAGGGGCTTGGGACTAGAAAGAGAGGGGGAAATTTAAAAAAAAAAAAAAAAAAAAAATGAACACTAACAACCATTTTTTAATTTTCTACTATTTTTTATTAACACAAATAGAATGAACGTGTTCACCAGGGTATTGAATTTTAATACAATTATACGCTATGAAGGTGCTTCAATGCACAATGAACATAAAATGAACATAGTGTAGGAATACGTGAAAAGAGAAGCCGTATTTTCAGCTTGAGCAAGACTGACAGATGATAATGTCTGAATGTTCCAATGCAATAAAACTTGAAAATGCTCAATATTTATACAACAAGACAATAGAATGAACGTGTTCAACTCTGAGTATTGAATTTTAATACAATTAACAGTAAAAAAGCTCTGAATTTTTAATACAATTATACGCTCTCAAGCCACTTCAATGAACGTGTAGGAATACGGTAAATATTTTTCAACATCACACTTGTTCAATAATTGTGCAACAAGACTTGTTTGAACTCATCATCGTCTTTCCGCCCCTGGTGCACGTAGATGTAGGTAGTAATCTCTTCACGTGGAATTTTGGGAGGGCAGGCAGCTTCCACTGCCAGGGCAATTTGCGCCTCGGTCACGGCCTGTAGTGCCTCAGTGATCAGTGCGTATGAGGGTACACTAGTGTCCACACACGTGTGCATCTTTATCGGACTGTTATTTTCACAGCCTGCACATGCTTGGATACGCAAGTGTCGAATGTGAGGTCTGATAAGATCCAGGACTGTGTCGATGTACTTCTTATAAATATAGTGAGACACCTGGTAAGCCAGAGCTTGACGAATTGTAGCTGTGACACTCTGCAACTTTCGCCACGCCGGTAATTTCAAGGTGACACCCTGAGGACAAGGAACACGCTCTTGCGTATCTAACCTCATTTTCCATTTACGGATATGCACCAGGAGCTGGTCGTTGAAATAGGCACAGCTGACAAAGATGTCGTCACCCACATAAAATTTCGCTTCGTCACTCCCCTGGTCGCGAATAACCGCATCGATGGCGTAATCAAGGGTCTCCAGTTTTTGCCAGGTGTCTAAGGTCATGGCAATATGCCTACCGGGTCTGTCGTTAAAGCCCGATGCGTTAAAATGCACTTCTTCGTCTTTGACACTCACAGTTAAATAGGCTGAGAGCTCCCAAATGTCCTTGTGGGCTGCCTGGTAGGCCTGCTGAATAATGTTATTGATATCCTGCACAGACATAGGAAGCTGCACCTGTTCTTTCACAGGCTCAGGCTCTTGCTGGAGTACTGGCTGAAGCACTGACTCAGGTATTTCTAAAGGTGTTAGTCGGGGTCGTTTGGGTCGTGCAGCGCACCAGACGCTGGGTGCGTACGTTTGCTAACTGTACGCTCTTCGGTGGTATCGATGACTAAGATATCATCATCTTGTATAACGTCGGCTTCAAGTAGATCTGCTAGTTCTTCATTTCCCGTGATCTTCAACCCCGCCACGAAGGCTAGAAATGCGTAGGGGGTAGAGCGCAGTACACCATCGATGAGGGCTGTGTTTTGTGCTGAAGTGGTTTTCTCAGCCATTATATCTTCGACACGCTGTTTCAGAAGTATGTTTTCCCCCATAAGGAAATCACTTAATTCGCCCACATGCTGCATCTCATCAATCAGACGAACACGGTACTTTCCAAGCTTCACTAAAAATGATGATGACGCCATGACTATGGGCTCAGGCTGATGAGCAACTGCTACGGTGTAAAAGTCTGGTGAATTTGCACTGGTAAAATGAAAAAAAGTAAAAGGTTCTACACAGCTCATAAAAACAGGCAAGCAGGCTGGCTGGCTGGCTAGAGGTGAAGCAGGCAGGCAGGCAGGCTGGTCAGGTCAGATAAGTCAGAGTGCTCCGCAGGGTAGTGCAATGAATACTCCCCTCCCCTAAAAATCGCCTCCTTTTATACGTTTTTCTACAATCCGCCATCTTAAACCCACCACCAACCCACCACCACAGCCGCCATCTTAAACCCACCACCCACCCACCACCACAGCCGCCATCTTAAACCCACCACCCACCCACCACCACAGCCGCCATCTTAAACCCACCACCCACCCACCACCACAGCCGCCATCTTAAACCCACCACCCACCCACCACCACAGCCGCCATCTTAAACCCACCACCCACCCACCGCCACCAGCCGCCATCTTAAACCCACCACCCACCCACCACCACAGCCGCCATCTTAAACCCACCACCCACCCACCACCACAGCCGCCATCTTAAACCCACCACCCACCCACCACCACCAGCCGCCATCTTAAACCCACCACCCACCCACCACCACAGCCGCCATCTTAAACCCACCACCCACCCACCACCACAGCCGCCATCTTAAACCCACCACCCACCCACCACCACAGCCGCCATCTTAAACCCACCACCCATCCACCACCACAGCCGCCATCTTAAACCCACCACCCACCCACCACCACAGCCGCCATCTTAAACCCACCACCCACCCACCACCACACCCCATGTGACACAATACTCGCTTCTGATTGGCTGTCGCGTGACGTCACAGAGGTCATATGCAAATTTCTGAGGTCAATGGACATTTAAATACGCTTTGTATACTACTAGCATGACATTCTCTCTTGCTATGCAGAGTTTGGAGTTCAAAGTACTCATAATAAAAAAATGACAGATTTCCATATTTGAAGAAATAATTGCTGGTCTTCTCGAATAACGAACTGCGAACTGCGAACCGCGGTCTAACTTTATGAACGTGTCATTGTGGTGTATGAAAAGGTGGGAAATAATTATATTCTTGAAAAACATATATATATATATATATATATAATCACAACAACAACAACATCGACGAGGACACCCCTGCCACCCAAGTCACTGTGGGTGTAGTTCAGTCCCTATTCTGATTGCCTATTCCAATGATAGAACAACAACAAGGATTTCAGGTCACTGTACCATCCCCTCCATCACAACACACCCACGCTGGGGGAGCCGCTATTAGTGTGTTTACAATTCTCGTATGCTCTTTTATTGTCCAATCAGAAACGGTCAGTGCCAATCTCCGACTGCTCTTGTCCAATCAGAAGCCACCCTTTGAGGAACTACCCATGTGCTGCGTCAATCTTCGGACATTTCGCTCCTGGTCGTGTTCAATGGTCGCCCATTCGCTCTGGGCCACCCTTAAGCGACTTCGGGTAGTCCAGGTCCCAATGCGAGGGATTTCTTCCTGTGTAAAGTGATACAGTACCCTGGCCATGGTGTGACTTTGACGTCATGATGCGCATGAGTACTCAGGAGTAGTAGAGAAAGCGTAGATACGGGCGGATGCTCACTCGGTTGAATGAAAAGTACATCCTTACACTAGCCGATAGGAATAACTAGTGGTATGTGGCTGTTGGAGACGCCTGTGGACCCTGTAGTGTTGGCAGACAATATTATTGATAAAAATGACGTCATCGGTAGTGGACAAACCGCAAAACGGTCACATTTGCGTGCGGACGTGGGTCTAAGCGGCTACCTACACCCGTAAAAACTAGCCCATAAGGGTGACTAGTGGCATGTGGATACGTCATAGAGTACTGTGGATAGGACATGGTGGGTCTGTCTACCCTTCTAGAGTTACCTCCCCTGTATGGTACTGGGCGTTGAATTTAATTGGTTATTGTAAAATGTCGTGTGTCAGGCCTCATTACCTCCAAATGGTGATGACCTGGCCTCGATAAACATCGCATGTGCGCTCACATGATGGTGCAGCCAGACCCCGATATCCTACAGTGCATTAATTGTACATACACATGGGAGGAAGTTCGTTCGGAGTTATGATTAGGGTACCCACATTGGAGCAGTATTACTACTATACTATATTACCCGGTACTACTATAGGCCTACTATGAGTGAGTGAATATGATTCAACGTCGCTTTAAACACTATTCCAGTCATATCACGACGGTTGGTTCCTATTTCTTTTCACACACGGAAACCACACAGGTAGGGTCCTATTCCTTTTCACACCCAGGAACCCCACGTGTGCCCCAGTTAGTCACATCTTGCGACAAGCTCTCTGAGGAGATGAGGCCTATTCTTACCATGACCTAGATATACTATACTATACTACTGTTATATTACTACTATACTATGCTATTCTATATTATGCTACTACTATACTATACTTTACTACTACTACTATTTTATGCTATACTATACTACTATATTATGCTATACTGCCCCAAAGTGGGTACCCTAATCATAGCTGTAAAAGAATTTTCTCCCATGTGTGTGTAAAATTAATGCGATGTAGAATATAGGGTTCAGCCAGCACCATCAGGAAAGCGCACATGGGATGTTAGTAGTAGGTAGCAATGATTTCGAACCATATTTTCCAGGGAGATAACTCTTTGGGGGAGATGACGGGGAGTTCCGCCAGGGGGGGCGCAGTTTCTCAAGAGACCAAAAGCTACCTCCAACAGAGAAGAGTTCCAATCTAGGTGGAGGTAACTCCGGGTGACTATAGTCCCGACAAAGGGCCCCTAGGCATGTATTCTTCCGCGGTGATGCGGTCTGGTGGTGATGCGTTCGCGGGAAAAAGCTTCCGCGGAGAGAAAGTAGTCCCCATACTTCAAATAGGCTGCATGGTCCGATTGGGTCGAGTGAGGTATCAAAGTGAAGCATTCGTGAAGGGGCATCCAGTCATGAGTGGGTGTATGTAAAATTAGATTTTTTCCCCGAAACTATAAAAAGCGGAACACGGACCTTGCTCAAAATAGGGGAAAACACCTATCAACCGTAGCCAAAAGGGATAATATCGGTCCAGTTGGGACTCCAGCCTATCAGTGGGTGCATGCAGTACCAGATTTCGGCGGACCCCTACCCCTAAAAATAGCGGAAACACCTATCAACCCTGGGCCAAAGGGTTCATCCTCGGCTTATGCCCATCAATGGGGTGGGTGCATGTAAAATTAGGATTTTTTCCGAAAATATAAAAAGCGGAACACGGACTTTACCCCTACAATAGGGGTCTGTATTATACAATATAAGGGAAAATGCCTGTATGGGGATGGTCATTTTTGAACGTTGCACGTTGCACGTTCGCTACAATGTTGCAATTCGGGGAGCCAGGTGTTCGGCACGTGACAACCCCAAGCAGACGACAGCGAAATTCTGGCGGGAAAACCCCACAGACAGCTCAGTACATGTCCTATCATGTTCAAAAATGACCATCCCCATACCCCATACAGGCATTTTCCCTTATATTGTATAATACAGACCCCTATTGTAGGGGTAAAGTCCGTGTTCCGCTTTTTATATTTTCGGAAAAAAATCCTAATTTTACACGCACCCACCCTATTGACTTGATAGGCAGGCCCCGATAAGCCCGGGGACCGATATTAGCCCTTTTGGCTAGGGTTGATAGGGTTTTCCCCTATTTTAGGGGTAAAGTCCGTGTTCCGCTTTTTATATTTTCGGGAAAAAATCCTAATTTTACATGCACCCACCCCATTGACTTGATAGGCAGGCCCCGATAAGCCCGGGGACCGATATTAGCCCTTTTGGCTAGGGTTGATAGGGGTTTTCCCCTATTTTAGGGGTAAAGTCCGTGTTCCGCTTTTTATATTTTCGGGGAAAAATCCTAATTTTACATGCACCCACCCCATTGACTTGATAGGCAGGTCCCAATAAGCCCGGGGACCGATATTAGCCCTTTTGGCTAGGGTTGATAGGTGTTTTCCCCTATTTTAGGGGTAAAGTCCGTGTTCCGCTTTTTATAGTTTCGGGAAAAAATCCTAATTTTACATACACCCACCCATGACTGGATGCCCCTTCAGGAATGCTTCACTTTGATACCTCACTCGACCCAATCGGACCATGCAGCGTATTTGAAGTATGGGGACTACTTTTTCTCCGCGGAAGCTTTTTCCCGCGACCGCATCACCACCAGACCGCATCACCGCGGAAGAATACATGCCCAGGGGCCCTTTGCCGGAACTATAGTGACCCGGAGTTACCTCCCCCTAGATTGGAACTCTTCTGTGTTGGAGGTAGTTTTTGGTCTCTTGAGAAACAACGCCCCCTGGCGGAACTCCCCGTCATCTCCCCAAAGAGTTATCTCCCTGGAAAATATGGTTCGAAATCATTGCTACCTACTACTGACAGCTATTTATTGTTGGTTTTACACCTTATTTTATACCAAGTCAAAATAACCCAAATAATCCGATAGTCTTCTGATCTCAAGAACATGTATAAGTGACACAAACACCAATGTACATGTACCATACACAAGCTTTATTTCATATGTATATAGTGCATCGCTAATTCAAGAAGAGAAATATGATGAGAATCTCCCTTTCTCACAGTTCAGTTTTAGGTTCATATTTGCACAAAACAAGAACAAGGAAACAATTGCAAGAAATACATGTACACTAATTTTCCAAATTCATCGAACAGCTCAACAATAAAAATATTTATTTAGTTATCAACATGGGTGATGTACACAGTCAGTCTGTGCTTTTCTTTCCGGAGGCTCTCTAGAGCATCCTCGCGAGCCAGTGTATCAACCGAACTGTTAGGATCGATACACTGGCTTGGTTAGTTGCCCATACTAGTTCTGGATATAAATAGGCCAAGGGGTTCCCCCTAAATCAAACCAATCAATGAACGTGCTAAGCCAGCTGATTATGCCAATCCACTGCGAGGTATGAGATGTGACTGGTTTGGATTTCATCATGGGCCGAACTGCTTTGATGTACATGTAGGGATGAAATACACATCCTAAGTCAAAGCAAAACAGCAGGCTTGGGTTACTGACATGCTAATTCAAAACAAGCATCGGGGATGAAATGTACGAGATTGTATAACAGAAGTATTGACTCAAGAACTCATTCGAATCACCAAAAATGTCCCGGTAAACCATCTGCGAGGATTTGGGATTTGCCTGGGCTTGTGAGGATGAAGATGCGCACAAACAAACCAGGGAAAAACTATATAAACATACATGTACAGAGATGGCAATATATACATGTACATCATGTTTAACACAAATTGTATGATGCTCTGGGTTACAAACAGAACAACCGAATTCAGGAAAAATGCATTTCTCATTGTTTTTTTTCAATGCGACATTAGCTCAACCCCGGAACAAGAGCCCAAGGGGCTTTAATATACGCCCGTATATCTGAAATTACATTGGTCCAAATTTCAAGGTTGTTTAATAGCCTTGATTCCAATTGGTAGCGAACAATCCAGAGAAAGGTCTACGATTTTGTGTTTCTGAGAATGTAACATATATCACATCTTATATTGAATGATGAGCTAAAATGGGTCCAAATCTTGGTAACTAGTTGACCTTGAAACAAGAGCCGAGAGCAGACACATATCCCACACTGAAATCGACAAGTCAAACACAAGAAAATAGTAGTTTTCCTGCAAATGAATTTATTTCAGGCGAGAGAATTTTCATGAAGGAAGAAGAAAGTGATGAAGTAAACCTTTGTTCTTGAGTTAATAAAAAGGCATGAAGTTCATAAAGGACCTTTCTCCCCGCTAAATTAGTAGATGTATGGTTTTTATTTCACAACAGTTTAACTAAATGTAGCTGTTTCAAACATGGGAGAATACTCCACAGGACAAATGCCATACACATGTAGGGGAGAGAAATCTGAATATTCCAACCTAACACAGTCAGTTAAACCTGATTCAGTTTTAGGGTACTGTGACCTTGACCTTTGACAAATTGATCTCAAAATGTATGGCTCCTCTTTGCCATGCGAGTAAGGTATACTCAAAGTTTGGTACTAATCCATACCTTGAAACTAGAGATATCGAATGGACAACAAACGCTAATGGATGAATGGATAGAACGCAACATCGCATTACACAATCTCATCTTCGACAGGCATATGAAAATGTGACTTTTGACGATTTCTTGATTTTGGGGTCACAGTGACCTTGACCTACTGACACAAAAAAAGAGTAATTTTTAAAGATTTCTTGATTCTGGGGTCACAGTGACCTTGACTATTGACATTGACCTAAATTTTGGTACATGACAAACCGTCTACCCGTAAATTCTCAATGGACACAAAAAATCATGATTTTTCACAATTTCACAATTTTGGGGTCACAGTGACCTTGACCTACATTTTGGTATGTGACATAAAACCTCAGCGCGCACAAAAGGCGGGGCCCCGTTCTGTGAACCCCGCACTGGACAGGATAGTCGCCGTATGCCCCCAGATAATGCTCCGGAGTGGACCGTGCTGACAGGACCGCTAAATTCAGACGATGGCGATTCATTTGAATAATAATTCAGTGATAGATACAGCCACGGTTGCTTGGTTTGCAGTTGGTGTCTTGCAACCACCTCGCTGGGGGTCTAATTCAGTGATAGATACAGCGACCAGTCAAATTTGTGGACAGGATTCCCGGCCGCGCGCACATCGGCGGAAGTGAAATCATATATAGTAAAATAGATGTTTGCCGAACATTTCGATTAATTTTCAAGTCTGCATAATACCTCTGTTGACATAGCGTTAAAAATAATTGGAGCTGCGAGCAGCATCGAGCCGTGGATCAGGTCTACAAAGGGCCTAGTATCCAGGCCTATGCCGGAATGTGGCCGCCAAACCGTTCAGCTAATCGACAGTATTTTTCATTCAGTGCAACAGACCATTGCCTTCACAATATATCTCAGCAGCCTTGTAATCTGTACCTATCAAGGTTCAAGAGAACAAACGCTTGCAATGTGAATAAGGTTTATCACAAAATCCGTGTGTACATATTCCAACAATTTCGATGGTCGATGGCGGCCATCTTTTTCAACGAATGAACTTTTGCGATCTAAGAATAAGATAACTCGAATCAGTGATCATGTGTACCAAGTTTCACAACGATCGGCTTAGCAGTTTCAGAGAAGATCGTTGCATGTTTCACCTAAATCCAATATGTCCGCCAAACCGTTCAGCCAATCAAAAATATTTGCTTTCAGTACAACAGAACATGGCCTTCCCGATATATCGCAGTAACCTAGAAATCTGTATCTATCAGGGTTCAAGAGAATAAGCCGTTGCAAAATTGGTAAAGTTTTTCACAAAATTCAAGATGGTGGCCAAACCACCTGACGTAGCAGCAAAACTTTTTCATATTCGTGATCGCCATGTCATATAACATATACTTCATAACTTTTCCGGTCAAAATCCGTTACTTGAAAATCCGACCATTTTGATTGGTCGATAGCGGCCATCATTTTTACCGGATGAACCTTTTGATTCATAAAATGGGAGAACTCTGTCCATTGATCATGTGTACCAAGTTTCATAACGATCGGTGCAGCGGTTTCAGAGGAGGAGATCGCTGAAGGTTTTAAGCTAAATCCAAGATGGCCGCCAAGGCATTTGACCAATCAGAATCAACTTGGTGTATGCAATAGGCCAGTTCCCCTAAAACATATCCTGTAAGTTTGGGCGTAATCCGCCTCATCGTTCTTTAGATATATGTGTACAAAATCATGTGGAATAATAATAAGAAGAAGAATCCGAACGATTTCAATAGGATTATCTGGATATTATTTTCCCTGCTTATCTGGACAGAGCATATGGAAAGTAGTTCGCTCATGTGCAAAACTGATGAAGTTGTTCGGCCGGATTCAAACTGAACCGTGCGTACGTGGGTTTCCCCTATACGTCATAGAAACGTAGTAAAGGCCAACTTCCGCTATTGGAGGCAGGGATGAAATGTGAGCCTGTGAAATGGAGCATGCTCTGTGTGAAGGATGGTTGTCTTCGTCGATGTTGTTGTTATTATTTCCCACCGTTTCATACACCACAATGACAGTAGGTATCATAAAATTGCGTTCTATGCGACCTAAAACGATCCACATGGAAAGGTATGTAGATCGGTGTAGGTCGTATAGAACGCATTTTTATGATACCTACAGTCATTGTGGTATAGGATAAGGTGGAAAATGATCATATTCTTGATGGAATTTTTTTTTAATTCTTGAATTCTTGAAAGTATTAACAGTAACAACATCGACGAAGACAGAAATATTTGTCTATCTAATTATATATCTTGTTGTCCGTGTGACATAAATCAAAGCAAAAATAAAAGACTGTAACGCACATTGTCATTTGTGTTTGAGTTCTTTGGGTAATTGGGTTGATTGATGAGGAGTGGGGGACATTTCTGTGCTCGGTCGACCCTTCCCGCCAAATAAACCTAATTAACCAATTAAAAACGGTAACGAGTCCCTGTGGGATCTATTTGTATATGTGGTAGCCAAACGAATTACTTGCGAACAGGAACATAGATCCGTTGAAAGGATTGTGAAATCGATCAACTTGGTTCTATAACCCAGACTGGTTGTAGTCGAGAGTATATGCCGTCATATTGTGTTTAGGAAGGGAGGCTATATATAATATGCATGGATGGCGGCATATACTCTAGACGCAACCTCTGCTCGACAACAAATAAAATGTGTATTGTCAAGATGTGACATTGGTGTTGGTAAGCCTTGGTTGCAGAGCAGAGAACAAGTTTTCATAAGTACAGAAGTAGTGGCTACTGCTCCTACTGATGACGTCACCAGTGGTCTACACCACGAGAGCTTCACTTTGACACCTCACACGACGCATTCGGACCACGGATGGTCCCTCAAACACACTCCACGCACCCCCAAAATTGCTGCTTCCTATACTACGGCCAGACTGCTCATACGCAAAACTATGAAACCGGACTAGAGACCAGTCCAATCCGACGCTACCCCAAGAGAACTTCAAAATAAAACCTCATACGGTCCAATTGGACCACTATGGGTCCATCTCGACCTCTAAACGTCCAATCAAATACTTTTTCTACTGCGCAGATAGACACTATTCCCACCCCACACCCATTCATTTGGATGCTCCCTCACGAGAGCTTCATGATGACATCTCACACAGCCCAATCGGACCAATAGTCCCCAAAGTCCCCAAAATATCCACCCCAGCGCTACTTGCCCAGTGCGCATGCATGCGTCATGCGTCATCAGAATAGAATAGAATATATTTATTGCCAAATCAGGCGCCCACGCGGAGCATACAATTATACAATTATACAATTGACTTGTTGAATAGGAATCTTACTATTTAGTCATAAGTGGATCTAAATAGAATGATGATGATGATCTTCGCTGAGGTCCTTCTCGTCTATCAATTAATATACAGTCAGTAGTTTACTGGAATGTTCTGGGGATTTAAAAACAAATCGTGAACCTTGTAAAAATATGCCAAGGGACTGTTCATTTTTAACAGGGGGTAGACCGGGGGAATCAGGGGGAGCGTAAGGCACTAAAATTTTCAAATTCAGGTGGGGGGACCAAAATTTTTTGAGGTTTGGTTCGGGGGGGGGGACAAAATTATCACAGATAGACCACCTGAATTCAACCCCGGCGTATTTCTATAACGCCAACATTTGTGAACATGAACCATCCCCATGTACCACCTTAGTAGTATATAAAGCGTAAATTCCCTATTATTTATGCAAATGAGATGACGTCATCGATCTCGTCCAATCAGAAGCCGTCAAAGGTCAAATCCGTCACAGAGCTCTCGTCCAATCAGAAGCCGTCTAATGTCCGGCAATGTCCGGTAATGTCCGGTCATCTCCGGCAATGTCCGGCCCTCTCCGGGACAATAGATAGCCTTTGCAGGTCAAAAATATAGTATAGTAAGGACGATTCTGCCTCTTTTTCAGGGTACCCGATAATTTCGCCAATCGGGAACCCTCCAAATGAGGTAGAATTTACTTTTATGACATGCAGGAGTGTGAACATAATAGGACATGTATGACGTCACTTCCGGTCTGCGTGAATCGGCCGTGCGTATTCTTCCGCGGTGATGCGGTCTGGCGGTGATACCGTCGTAGTCGGGAGAAAAAGTAGTCCCTAGACTTGAAATACGCTGCATGGTCCGATTGGGTCGAGTGAGGTATCAAAGTGAAGCATTCGTGAAGGGGCATCTGATGGGCTGGGTGTGGGGTTGAAATATCGGCATTCTGCGCATGAGCGGTGGCCAAAGGGTATGAAAAGAGACGTTTTGGAGCTAGGGGAGCCACTAATGGTCCAATGGGGGCATATGAGGTATCAATGTGAAGCATTCGTGAAGGGGCATCTGACTGGACTAGCGGCTCGAGCGTTGTCACCATTCTGCGCATGCGCAGACAGGGAATTGTGGGAAAAGGGTATGGAAATAGACGTTTTGGGATCTAGGGGAGCCCGTAATGGGCCGATGGAGTCGTATGAGGTATCAATGTGAAGCCTATGTGAGGGGGCATCTGACTGGACTAGTGTCTCGGCCGTTGGGTGCATGTAAATTTTTTCCTGAAAAAATACGGAACACTGACTTTATCCTAAATTACGGGAAAATGCCTATATGGGGTATGGGGGGTATAGGACCATCCTGGGAAACCTAGGATGTTCGAGCGTTGTCACCATTCTACGCATGCGCGGTGGGAAAAGGGTATGGAAATAGACGTTTTGGGATCTAGGGGAGCCCCTAATGGGCCGATGGAGTTGTATGAGGTATCAATGTGAAGCCTATGCGAGGGAGCATCCGCCTGGACTAGTGTCTCGGCCGTTGGGTGCATGTAAAATTTTTCCTGAAAAAATACGGAACACTGACTTTATCCTAAATTACGGGAAAATGCCTATATGGGGTATGGGGGGTATAGGACCATCCTGGGAAACCTACTTCTAGACATTTGCGGTATGGTTGTTTGGATTTGTTTTCTTAGTCTCGTCAAGACAAACATGATAGGAAGTGTCCCGGCACGAAACGGTGAAATTTTTGAAAAGAATTCGAGGTCTGTCTATAGCCCCATATAGACCCATATACGGATTATGGGGGTATAGGTCCAATGTTTGTCCCACTGGGAAACCTACTTCTATACATTTGCGGTATAGGCCTATAGGCTGGCTATATGGGGAGTATAGGTCCAACCTGGGAAATTCACACACGTTCATTGTGATATGGGCTGTTTGGATTTGTTTTTCACGTCTCGTCATTTAGAACACGATGGGAAGGGTCCCGGAGCGAAACGGTGAAATTTTTGGAAAAAGTCACCGATTCCTGGGTAGGCCCATAGGCCTATACTGCATTGCTACGGGTGTATAGGTCCATACGGAGTGGACGTTTTGGGGTCTAGGTGAGTCCCTAATGATCCGATGGGGTCGTATGAGGACTTATTTTGAAGCTGTTGTGGAGGAGCATCCGACTGGACTAATAGTTCGTCCGTGTTCAATAGTCTGCGCATGCGCAGTCTGGTCCGTAGTATAGAAAGCAGCCATTTCGGGGGGTATGTGGGTTTGTGTGTTTGGGGTAGAGATGCACCGCTATGGGTCCGAATGGGTCATGGAAGGTGTCAAAGTGAAGCTTGTGTGGGGTAGAGTCAGAATGGTGTGGTTTTAAACGCAAGTCGCGTCAATCTGCGCATGCGCAGTTGGCTGTAGTAAGTAAAGTGGACATGCTGGGGCAGTGAAGGCAGGCATTTGGTGTAGAGAGGGAACATCCTTGGTCCGAATCCGTCGTGTGAGGTGTCATTTTGTAGCTCTTGGGGTGTAGACCCCGATTTGAGGGATGTTCACGTCATCTGTGACGTCATTGGTGACGTCATGAATACGAGCAGTAGCCAAAGTGGACATTTTGGGGCAGTGAAAGAAAGGTATTTGGTGTAGAGAGGGACCATCCTTGGTCCGAATGCGTCGTATGAGGTGTCATATTGTAGCAACGCCCGCCAACGCCAAGCTTAACGCTTCAACGCCCTGGTGAAATAGCTCAGAAGTTCTGATTTTCTAGATATTCCATGGAATTGACACCAATTCATCGAAATGCAGTGACGCCCGTCAACACCCGTCGTTACGCCTTAACGCTTTAACATAACGCCTTGACGCCATGATATAGACCGGAGAGAGAACAACAACAACAACAACAACAAGGATGACACATGAGAGAACAACAACAACAAGAAGTTTTTTCATATAGTTTATTTTCCCCAATGTTACATCATATCCACGCTGGGGGAGCCGCGTTGGGTATGTTAACAACTCAAGAAAACTCTTGTCCAATCAGAGGCCACCATTTGCATCTGTCATATTCGTTCCTGTCCGTTAGATGTATTCTTGTCCAATCAGAAGTCGCCATTTCAGAAAGTTCCATCTTCGGCCATGTTCGCTCTGAACCGTTTATTCTAATCATCGTCGGACAGGCCTGGATATTCTTCGGGCAGCGTGTCCTGAAACAGTTGTTTGATAACGCCCGTCAACGCTTACCTTAACGCTTCAACGCCCTGGTGAACTAGATCAAAAGCTCTGATTTTCTTGGAATTGTCACTAATTCATTGGAAATGCACTAACGCCCGTCGTTACGCCTTAACGCCCGTCACAACGCCCGTCAACGCCGGTCGTTACGCCTTAACGCCCGTCTCAATGCCCGCCAACGCCCGTCGTTACGGCTTAACGCCCGTTTCAACGCCCGTCAACGCCCAGCTTAACGCTTCAACGTCCTGGTGAATTACCTCAGAAGCTCTGATTTTCATGGAATTGCCACCAATCCATCGAAATGCAGTGACGGGCGCTGACGCCTTAACACACTTTCTTAACGCTTTAACGTCGTTATCGTTCAGTATAACCTAAATGACTTCGGGAAATCCATGATACTGATGCTCGAAGCTCTTACTTCGCTCATTCAACACTGAGATCAATCTCCATCGGCTCTTCAATCCGCTGCGAATCGACCTCCATGGGTTCTTCTATTCTCAGATGCATTCCGATAGAAACTGAAATATCCGGTCTCGAGAGTGGCGAGCGTGATCCGTGTGTGATATTTCGGTGACGACTCAATTGACTGGGATGCTTAAAGGCTATATCACAATCCGCACATGTATGCATGGGTACTTCGTGGCTTGCACGTGTGTGACAACGCAAACTGGCCAGGCGATGAAAGTGCTTCGAGCAAGTTGTGCAAGAGAACAAATCGGCTGTGGATCTGGAAATGATGAATGCCGTAAAACTTTCGGCTCTTATAGACCAACATAGGAGTACCCGGATGTTCTACAGTCAGGGATGTACAAGAACCCGGATGTACCCGGATGTAAAAGTCCAGGATGTAAAAGTGCCCGGATGTTCACGAATGTACTACCATCCCGGACTTCTATCAGGCCCAGGTCCAGATCAAAGGATGGATACAGACTGAGGCTAATGGTGTACAAACGACCTTATATGACCACTCACTCACTCACTCACTCACCGTCGTTAGTGCGTCCATGCGTTAAGACGGGCGTTGGGGACGCCTTACGGGCGTTTTGCACGCCTCACTCACTCACTCACTCACACAGTCACTCACTCACTCACTCACTCACTCACTCACACGCGAATAAAAATCAAAATGAGATCTCACCAAAAAACTCTGTCTTGTGTGTTTTCTATATGAGCATAACGCATGAAACTGGCTTTGAACACCGTATTAGCCAATCAGTGGCCTAGAATGGAGCCAAAGGTAACCCATCCATGTCCAGAAAACATTACCCGGGTGTACAAGAACCCGGATGTAGGCGCGGACGTAGGCGAAAGCATCCCAGTACCCGGATGTAGGCGCAGACGTGAACGAAATTCTAGTACCCGTCCATTGGTTCTTTTATCGATCGCTCATTGGCTCTTTTTCTCGACCGCTGATTGGTCCAAATGGAACTGCCCATCCTTCCCAGGTTAATTTACAATCCCCTTTTGTGGATATGTACTGACACCACCACCAACACCACCACCACACACTACCACACACACACACACACACACACTCACACTCCACCACCACCACCGCCGGGCGTTGACGGGCGTCAACGCCCGGTGGTGGTGGTGGGAACTCCCGTGTGGCAGAGTTCTTGGATCGGAGCTCTTGGAGCTCAAAGCCTGTGGAGCTCAGATCTCGGAAGTGACATGACACACACACCACCACCACCACCACCACCGCCGCCACCGCCGGGCGTTGACGGGCGTCAGCGCCCGGTGGTGGTGGTGGGAACTCCCGTGTGGCAGAGCTCTTGGATCGGAACTCTTGGAGCTCAAAGCATGTGGAACTCAGATCTCGGAAGTGACATTTGCACACGACCTCTGTGAGGTCACTTCCGCTTCCGTTCACGTGACCGGAACTGACCTTTGACCCCTGCGCGCGCTAACAATACCGAATAAAAATTGCGCGAAGGGGTCAAAGGTCAGTACCGGTCACGTGAACGGAAGCGGAAGTGACCTCACAGAGGTCGTATACAAATGTCACTTCCGAGATCTGAGCTCCACAGGCTTTGAGCTCCAAGAGCTTCGATCCAAGAGCTCTGCCACACGGGAGTTCCCACCACCACCACCGGGCGTTGACGCCCGTCAACGCCCGGCGGTGGCGGTGGTGGTGGTGGTGGTGGTGGTGTGTGTGTCATGTCACTTCCGAGATCTGAGCTCCACAGGCTTTGAGCTCCAAGAGCTCCGATCCAAGAGCTCTGCCACACGGGAGTTCTCACCACCACCACCGGGCGTTGACGCCCGACAACGCCCGGCGGTGGCGGTGGTGTGTGTGTGTGTGTGTGTGTGTGTGTGTGTGTGTGTGTGTGTGTGTGTGGTAGTGTGCGGTGGTGTTGTTGGTGGTGGTGTCTGTACATATCCACAAAAGGGGATTGTAAATTAACCTGGGAAGGATGGGCAGTCCCATTTGGACCAATCAGCGGTCGAGAAAAAGAGCCAATGAGCGATCGATAAAAGAACCAAT
>JAVTVY010046239.1:0-20545 GCA_036873755.1 Hanleya hanleyi | reverse complement strand
GGCGGGCCAGGCCAGTGGAAAACACCCCGGCGGTTGAACATTGGAACTCTTGTGGGTTTGGAGGATGAACATACGGACGTCTAAGGGGAAAAATTGGAACTCTTCTATGTTTGAGGTAGTTTTTAGTGAAAACCCGGAAGTGACGTCACAACCCACGTGACCTGCGTATATACTCCTGTAAAATAGAGCCGATTTTATTTCTTTGGAGGGGCAAGGTCAATAGGACTTGCGCTTTTATACTACTAAAATGTGAAGTAGATTACATCTTACATAGGCCTTAAGGCCGTGATATGCATATGAAGTATTCTGGGGCATGGTCAGTACTTCCCAATTTCCCCTTTGTCCACTACTCGCCGATTTTTTTTTTTGATTTTTTTTATTTTTTTATTATTATTTATTTATTTATTTATTTCCTCGAGAGCTTTAAAATAAGACCTCACTCTACCCAATCGGGCCACTAGTGCTCCACCTAGACTCCAACATGTCCACCCAATATGCACCTATGCACTGAGCCAGTAGACCTATGGGGTTATATACAGACCTACCCGATACGTAAAAACAAATTTCATAGCTTTTCCCCAGCGTATTCTACAATCTCACAGCCCATAGTAAAATGCATAAACAAATGACCACCACCACCCTATACACGCAAAAAAGATAGAAATGCGCGAATGAGAGGAATTGGGATAGACAGAGTTGTCTCCCTTGCATCAAAGCGTCTAGATGGGGCTGTGGTTGGAAATGTGCGATTATCCGGGGAATTGTACCAATTGACCTTGGGCAGCCATTTTTCTTAGCGTTTGTTACATAAAACAGACCTGTACGGAATATTTCCACTCTTTTAAACCATTCATACCCAACAAAATTATATCAAACTAATTCATTCATTCATATGTAAGCGCTTCATATACCGCGGAAGACCACATGAAGGTCCCCACCGATGACGTTCGATGAAAGTTCGTAATTTTTCTTTTGCTGGTGCAAACTGGACGATAAATGCTCGACACTGGGGTGGCACTGTATCATAGACTGGTCGCAATATATGTATATTGGTGTCCATGAGTTGAACTATTTGGTGTAAAATGTCTGTGGAGCGGGTTCCCCGTGTTTTGTAAAATACGATCTGCCAAACTAGAAAAATAAAATTTTCCCCGCCCCGTTCCATTGAACACAGTGTTTCACGCTGACAGTTGTATTTTAAAAATTCAGATCTCATCAACCAGAACGTCTTATGTGTTCACAGTTATTGACAATATCGTAAAATATGTATACTTGCTAACCTTAGTTGGATTCGTCATGAAATCATTTAGAAATAAGTAATTCGAGCACTTTTTGTGGCATAGCAAAACGAAGATGACAGCCGTTTCCCTATACGCTGCGATGGTTTACACGAAAAACCGGCTCAGCTATAAAAATCCATATCTCCGTAAATATGAAATGTCCAAACTTTTTACGTCAAGACAATATTCTCTTATATGTGTACTTCCTATTCCCCGCAGGAATTTATGCAATATAAATTCTTTCCGCAATAAACTTACAATTTACTGGTAATGGTAACGAAATTCTCCGTCTCAATTTGAGCTTCTTGTACGGCGGCGGAACGCCAAGATCAAAGAGCGCGTGCTGCAACGTAGCAGATGACGTGAGGGTCTAAATATAGATCGTTTGTTTACATATATCAGCTGATCGTGTCTGATATATAACAAACAATACCTTATAACAACAGTACTTTCCGTAATATCTGAATAGTTGATACTCGACCAAGAATTAATTATGACAGAAAAATTATCTTAGATAAGTTTTCGCCCTATTCATAGAAGTATTATTTCCGTCACATCAATTTCTGTCACAGCACTTTTTCAAAAATTTCACCAATTCGCTCCGCGTGGGACTATATGGGGGTGTGGGTGAAAGAGGCGTGACCTTTGGACGTGTATAGACTTGTTTGGCGGCTGTGGTGGATGGTGGGTGGTGGGTTTAAGATGGCGGCTGGGTGGATGGTGGTGGTGGGTGGTGGGTTTAAGATGGCGGCTGGGTGGATGGTGGTGGTGGGTGGTGGGTTTAAGATGGCGGCTGGGTGGATGGTGGTGGTGGGTGGTGGGGTTAAGATGGCGGCTGGGTGGATGGTGGTGGTGGGTGGTGGGTTTAAGATGGCGGCTGGGTGGATGGTGGTGGTGGGTGGTGGGTTTAAGATGGTGGTGGTGGGTGGTGGGTTTAAAATGGCGGATTGTAGAAAAACGTATAAAAGGAGACGATTTTTAGGAGAGGGGAGTATTCATTGCACTACCTTGCGGAGCACTCTGACTGACCTGACCTGACCAGCCAGCCTACCTGCCTGCCTCTAGCCTGCCTGACTGACCACCAGCCTGCCTGTATGAGACGTGGAGAAGATTTTCCCTGGGACCCAGCGGCACCTCCGGTTGAAGTTTTACCCCAAGACGAGCGTGTCAGTGACATTTATCGACGTCACTGGGTTACCATACACCATTGTTTTCACCGTGACCGTCGTCTATTGGACTTATATAATTTCCGGTTGGAAGAAAACATCCGTCTACGTAGCTACGTGGAAGCTATCTTCAACGACCAAGATACAGCCTTCAAGTTAAATCTCACTTTTGGATACATTCTTCGCCATAAAGAGACAGACCAGCTCCGTTATTATTATCCCAGCAATAATACCCGGGTGTTTGACCAGCCATTCACCATTATCCATCGACCCTCTCTGGACACGGTACTGGAAAAATTAGAAAACTTGGATAGTTTGGAGTGGATACGACAACAACGCCCCAACACAAAATGGCAAGTGGAGATGATAACCAATGTTACGTTTTACGTCACTAAAATGATCGATCACCCTATCGGCGCTCCCATTCATCTCCCGGACTGGTTAAAACACAGAGACGGCATGTACGCTTTAGTCGGTGGAAACCATGGGCCCTACACCGATCGGAAATGTTTATTCCGCTGCCTGGCTATCCATCTCAACAAACGTCCACCCAAGAAATGTGATAAATTGGCCAACTGCTATTGGGAAGACTACTTACGTGAAAAGAACATGGAAAAACAGCACTTCCGCGGGGTCCCGTTATCGCAGCTAGATGTGGTGAAAAATTTATTCCACGTCAACATTGTCGTATACAAATTAGAGCAACACGTGGATGATGACAACACCGATGACCCACAACTCACCGCCCGACTCGTACAGCGTTCCCCGGGAAAATACGACACAACCATGACATTGAATTTGTACGAAACGGACACGGGCGGGCATTTCTCGTACATCACGAACATCAACAGGTATGCCCAGTCCTACAGTTGTAATAAATGCCAACGCGTGTTTGACCGGTCTCGGGACTTACACCGTCACGAGAAAACCTGTGACCAGACCACCAAACGAAAATTCCCCGGCGGCGTATTCCACAACAAGCCCACCATCTTTGAAGACCTGGCAGATGAGGGTATTGACGTCCCCATGGACCAGCGTTATTTCCCGTACAGAGCGTGCTATGATTTTGAAGCCCTATTAGAACCCATGGAAAGGTATCGGCTAAAACTCAATGGACCCAGCATCACATTCCTTTGAGTGTGAGTATTCACACCAACGTACTCGGTTACGACACGGCCCCGGTGTGTTTCGTCTCTGACGGGGACCCCCATGAACTGATTACACGAATGATGGACTACCTTGAAACTCTCAGTCAAGTGAGTGCGGCACATCTCGCGTCGACTATCTACCGTGATGTGTTAGCGGCACTTGATGCGCGTATTCCAACATTGGATGGGGAGGAGGAGGAGGACGATACCGATGACGAAGACGAAAGTGAGAAACGCAAACCACCGAAACCCTATGCGCAGAAACTGAAACTGCGTTTATTGGAATACATGAACCAATTACCCGTCCTTGGATTTAACTCGGGCCGATATGATTTGAACTTAATCAAAGAATTCTTGTACCCGTACCTCGCTAAAGCTGGGAATGTGAAATTCATTATTAAGAAGACCAACAATCACGTCGCTCTATCCACAACTTCACTCCGATTCTTAGATGTACGGAATTACCTGGCGCCGAATTACAGCTATGAACAGTGGGTGAAAGCGTACGACTGCGCGGAGAGGAAAAGTTGCTTTCCCTACAACTACATGACGAGTCTCGAGCGTCTGGACGAAACCCAGTTACCACACCAGGAGGCCTTTTACAACGATCTCAAAGGAGAAGCATTATCTACCACCCTGTATACCGAACTGCAACAGGTGTGGGTCCATGAAGGAATGCGAACTCTCCGGGATTTTCTGATCTATTACAACAATTTGGATGTCATCCCTTTTCTGGAAGCTACCGACAAAATGTGCGCCTTTTACCGAGATATGGGTGTCGACGTATTCAAAGACTGTGTTAGCATTCCCGGTCTGACCCTGCGGTATCTGTTCCAGGATTTACCCACGTTCTTCGCTCTCGTGGATAAGAAAGACGCCGACATGTTTGACTGTTTGAAGGGAAATATCGTAGGCGGCCCCAGTATTATTTTCCATCGGTACCATGAGAAACAGCTGACCCATATCCGAGGAGAAAAATTGTGTGAGAAAATAATAGGATTCGACGCCAATGCCCTCTACCTATCGTGTTTGAGTAAACCTATGCCGGCCGGTCATTATACGCGGTGGCTCCCTGAGGGTGCAGCATTCAGAGCTCAACGATCTACGAAACATCAAGCAGAACAATGGTTGGATTGGGAAAGTCAGCGACGAGGCGTCACTATCCGTCACCAAGCCAACCACACGGAAAAGCGAGTTGGAGATAGGCGCCTTCCCGTGGACGGATTTGCTATCATCAATACAGTACCGACCGTGTTTCAATTTCACGGCTGTTATTGGCACGGTCATGAGTGTTCGTTCGCGGGAGGGCGCTATAACGAGCGCCGTGGACTGACCCCGGCCGCCTTACGTGAAGAAGTACAGCAGAATCGAGATTACATTTGTGGACTGGGCTATGCCTATGAACAGCTATGGGAATGTGAATTCCACCACATGCAACGTCGTCAACCTGAGTTATACTCGTTCTTACACGCTCACGACCGAATACTGGATTATCGGACTGTTATCACCATGACCGACATCCTACGCACTGTTGAGACGGGAGACCTCTATGGATTCGTGGAATGTGATCTGCACGTCCCTGACCACTTGAAAGACACGTTTGGTGAATGTCCACCCATCTTCAAAAACACCGAGGTGAGTCGAGATGATATCGGAGCCCATATGCGCACATACGCTGAAGAACACGACTCCCTAACGCGACCACAGCGTATGTTGATCGGCAGCATGTTTGGCGAAAAAATCTTGCTCGGTACCCCTCTGCTTCAGTGGTATATGCGGCACGGACTGGAAATTACGAAAATATACCAAGTCATAGAATTCACTCCCCAGGCTTGTTTTGAGAAGTTCGCGAACGACGTGACTACCGCCCGTCGCCAAGGAGACGCCGACCCCAGCAAAGCCATCATCGGGGAAACGATGAAATTACTTGGGAACAGCGGATATGGAAAAACGGTAACGAACCAGGACCGTCACGTGACCGTGAACATTTGTACCACGAAACAAGCCAGCAAACGCGTGAATTCGCCGCTATACCGACACATGGAGATGATTGACGACACCACCTACGAAGTGACGTCAGCCAAAAAGACCATCACCTATAACCTGCCGCTCCAAATAGGATGTATGGTGTACCAGCTGGCCAAACTGCGAATGCTGGAATTCATATACGATTTCATGGGCGTGTATTTCCACCCATCCGATTGGCAATTGATAGAAATGGATACCGACTCAGCATACATGGCCGTTTCCAACCCGGACTGGGAGTCACTCGTCAAACCAGAATTACGTGCACAATATGAGGCGGAACGGGACCAGTGGCTACCCCGACGCGACCACTACACCTACGACAAGCGGACACCCGGCCTGTTTAAACTAGAGTGGAGCGGTGATGCCATGATCGCCCTGTGTTCGAAAACTTACTTTGTGACGGTGATGACAACAAATTCAGTTGTAAGGGGGTGAGTCGACGCGACTCTAACATCAGCAAGGCTCTGTACCTGAATGTCCTCCAGAGCCAGGCCAGTGCGAGTGGCACTAACCGAGGTTTCCGTATCATCGACCACCAGATGCGCTCGTATACCCAGGAACGGGACGCCTTCACATACTTTTATCCCAAGCGCAAAGTCCTGCCCGATGGTGTGACTACAATCTATCTTGACATTTAGAGTGATAAATACGAACACTGCGAATATTCCACTGGACTAAGGAACTGTTCTATAATTCAATTTGTATGGGTACCAAACGCCTTTGATATATATGTTCTATGAGTACTGATGATATTGCATCGAATTAACTGTTGCATATAGGTTCAATAATTGTATGGGTACCAACCGCCTTTGATAAGGCACCCCCTGTTCTGGGCTTCAATTTTCACATCGTTGTTCTCACGTTGTTGTTGTTACTGAATAAAAACAAAATGAGATCTCACCAAAAAACCCTGTCTTGTGTGTTTTATTCATAATGCCCAATGTGGAGATTCAGTTAAACTGAAATCAGTGGTGTAGGATGGGGCCAAAATATCACCCATCAAGGTTAGAATGCAAGCGCACTATAGTAAAAAATAAAGAGCCAATGAAATCAGCCCACAGACCAAGTACGTGTATTTGGTCTAGGTTTGGAGCGGGCATTTCATTGAGGTGCGTGTATACGGTGAGTGAAGACTCGGCCAACACGTATAGTTGATGACTATAAGTTCTATGTAGCGCGCTGCAGCCCGGGGGAAAACCCCCCAGGCAGGCTGTACATTCCGTGGGACTACTTTCTGCCCGCGGAGGCAGACCACATCACCACCAGACCGCATTACCGCGGATGAATACATGGAACTATTTTTGACCTGCAAAGGCTATCTATTGTGCCGGAGAGGGCCGGACATTGCCGGAGATGACACCGGACGTGCCGCCATCTTGGATATGGCCCATAATGCACCGGGTCAAAATACTCGCTTCTGATTGGCTGAGAGCTCTGTGACGTCATCGATGACGTCATCTCATTTGCATAAATGGGACCCAATTTGCGCTTTATATACTACTAACAGCCATATGCTATGATCAATACACAATCTATTCAGTTCAACTGTCAAGTCTACGTTTCAGACTGTATAGTCATCTGACGATGGTTATTTTCATTACCTGTTTGTCAAAGTTTATCAAAAGTTGTCCCACAGCTGGATGCAATGTCCGATAGCTTCAATACATTTGAATTTACATCAATACATGTATATATAATTCCCAGTATATAATCTCAGTGATTTATATGTCGCAGTAATGGTGTTGCATCAAATGACAAATCACCCCTCTCTGTCATTTTCTAAACATAGATTATGTTTTATCTTCACACAGACGATACTAAACGATTGCTAATTTATGTTCTTTGAAAGAATTTAGTCAAAGTTCCCACTGCAGTGATTGTATGATGGAATATTCTAAGTTTCGCGATATAGCAAAGTTTGAAAAAGCTTTCCCATATTATGTCCTTTACACAAGTTGATATTTTGTCCAATGGCAAGCGCAAATCAATGTGTGTTTTAAAAAGCAAATAATATGTATTAACAATCTTAGCCGACTGGATATAAATCTAATCATGAAAACGCGCCACTTCTTCAAGAGAATCACAAAATGGTAACGTGATCTGGGGTAAAGGACCGGTATTTTGGACTGCTTTGCTCGCAAATCAACAAAACAGATCACCAAGGAAATCAGCACCGCTGTGGGGTTCAATCATCACCGCTGTGGGTTAATCAGCACCACTGTGGGTTAATCAGCACCGCTGTGGGGTTCAATCAGCACCGCTGTGGGGTTCAATCAGCACCGCTGTGGGTTTCAACCCTGACAGGAAGCTCTACATTCAAATCAATAACACGGCATAATGTCGACATGGTGTGGAAATGTTTGAACCATTACTACAAATAGCTCTAAATAATGAGAGCTGTTTGGAAAAAAGACCACATATCCACAAAGTTTGACCCCTAAACTGTTCAGTTGATCGATTTTACAGTCTTGCTAAAAGGTGGACTCTGATGTGAGTTTACACAATTTCTCATTTATTTTTCTCAGTTCTCCGATCTGCAAGAAATAAACTACAAATGGTAAGATTTCCTATATCGATGGTGATATCAGGCGTGCAGATATGTCTCATCCCAGTAATAGTAATACAAGCTACAACAGATTTGCATAGTTTAACAAATTCATAACATAACTGGCGGGATTAACACTCCAGAGGCTTGATCTATCCCGAATGACGAGTTATATTATATGTCCATCAGCTGTCACCAGTGCAAATGGAGATGGTCATAAACTGATGGTGTTGACTTGAACGCTTAAAATTTGCAGAATAAAAATGACAGATTAGAAGAATAAACTCAAGCATAATTTAATAGTATAAATATGAATACCATATATGCTCTTTCAATCAGTCTGCAATTTTAAAAGCCGCCGAGGGGACTAACTACCAGACCGTTCCCATGAGCCTTTATCAGCACAGGCTAATAACGATGAACAAATATTTGAAAGAAGATTATAGGTAAGGTTATAGTTAAGTTTATAGTTGCTTGAGACCGAGAAGCGATCAACAGTCTTTAAAGATGGCTACAGAAGACACATCTGGTGTAATAGTCTAGATACAAGTACTTGCCGACATAGGAAAGTCTGGTACCATGGGTACAGTTCATGCATCGCAATAATCCCTGCTCCAACATATATCCTGTATATCACACTATACCACAATCTTGTCTCCTTCAATATGGATGGGTAATTCTAGTGACGCTTCAGTCAGCTTCAGACGGCTCACATTTTCACAAGTACAGCCGCTGAGCTGCTGAACAGGAAACCTAAAAGGCGACAGTCATCAAGGGACTCGTCTATACTTGTTGTGGACATCTTCTTGAAACATACAGGATAGCTGAAATTGGCACTGCCGTCATCTGGTCCGAAGAGCACTCGAGTGTGTTGTTGTCCCTGATAACATAGCTGGTTCAGCCAGCAATATATTGAGCATAATATAGAGGCACTTAATGCCCTGTCTAGTTCTGTCTATACCAACATCAGTTGTTTAACATTATAGCCCAGCATTTTTGTACCATCCCTCCCCGTCAAGCTAAACTTTCCAACAAAAGTTTATCTCTATAAACACGTGTCAGATCCAACATTCAACAGTGAACCTCCGTCCATGAGGAATTTCAAACGTCCATGATCGATCTACCTTATTGATACATGTTGAGCACCAAACGCCGAGCAGGGACACAATACAAAGTAGCATAGGCATTTAATATTCAGTCGTCGTCTACAAAATAATTTTCGCGACAGTAATAGAAATACTTCCTCAGCAACCTGTAACTATCTAGGTCATCTATACGCGGTAAGACTGACCCTGGGATCGTGTGTATCCATGTTCAGCCTACTTTCGGCAACTACAAGAGGAAATTTCCAGAAATCAATACCACGTGACTTCGTCAGCCAATCAGCTAAAGTCTACCGAGCTAACCCCAACGTAACCCGCCATTGTCGAGTCATGTGATGTCCTACTTGTTCAAAATTACACATCTACCACACCTCTTGGATGATACGAAAGTTATTCATACCTATATGTTTTGTAAGCCCAGGCAATATCTGTTTCCGAAGTGGTATGAAAACCTGTAATTTATCAGATTTCTCCAGCCTGTTCTCCGCTGGATGAAGGCCGAACAGAATACGGTAAAGTACCGGATATCGCTCCGCGATAATGGAGACACACGATTCGCAAGCCATCTTATGGATGGTGAAGTGTACGCAAATGACTTCCTCAGTAGACTCTCAGATTTCCAAAAGGCATCAAAACGAAATCAAGTTTGTTTCTTGCAAGAGAGAAGCGGTCAAGAATTTCCAATGCTGGCAGCAAAACATCATGATATTCTACTCGGACAATCCTTAACATCATGATATTCTACTCGGACAATCCTTAACATCATGATATTCTACTCGGACAATCCTTATCCCTGACAAGTATGTTTTAGTCCCAATGCTTCTCCTGTCGTTTTCTAGAGTATGATATATCTCAGCCACGTGTTGATTGTGCTTGTTCATTTGAACATCACGGGGATTAAAACACAAGGTGTTAAAACGGCCGCTGTTTTGTGAAATATCCTGGCAAGTTTTTGCAATAAAGTTCCATAGGGTTGATGGCAATCGTCACATTATCACAGTATATAGCAACTGCTAATGGCGAGTTTTTTTCGCACACCAAATAAAAAGATATTTGACATCACACTGATGCAGATGCATGTGAGATTTTAATTTTGAAAAAAAACGGCGTTCAACTTTTTTGCGGTAACGAGGTGAACATGTTTAGGTGAAATTTCGCCAGGCAAATATGGCTGACTGTTGGCAAAGGTGAAATTATGAACGAAGGGAAGTAACTTTGTACAGAATACATGTCGTGTATATACAATCTTACTTTGGTATCAATCTCTTTTCGTAGGCCATGGTTCTCCGTTATACGGGTATGTGCTATACACTTGTGTAGCTATCGGATAGCAAATCTCTGGGTATAATACGTCAGTTGAGTTGTACCAACGATCAACCAATGATGAAGTGGAGAGTTAAGTTGTTTGAACACCAGCCAGTCTAGCAGTCTGTTGTTGATGAAAAAGCTGAATATGGTGGCGTGGTATAAGGATGAGATGAATTCTCTTCTTTGTGAAGATGAAGAATGCATTAAGATACCATAGCGCTTTGATCCAGGAAAATTATCAGAACAAGCTTGGTAATTTACCGACTTGGCGCCGCGATCGGAGAATATGAATTACTCTTCCTTGCTGAGAAGAGGCATGTCTGTTGCAATCTGCTCTAATTCTGCAATTTGAAACGGCTTCTCTCTGCTATGGGTATTTATGGGTCTTTCTGTTTGGAAAGGAATAAATCAATACAAAAATCTATTTCAGTCCAATTGTCAAATGGCGAAATTGGTCAGCCGATGACGTTTTTATCGTCTGTATACGATTATTTTCGTCTATCCAAGTTTGTCCCACAGCTGGATGCAATGTCCGATAGACTCGATATATCTTATCTGACAGTTATACATGTTTATATATATATTCCAGTGTATAATTTGATTGATTGTCTTCATGTCGTGGTTACGACAGATGCCCCCAAGGACACAATTATAGCACACACTCTTATTTTATAGATACAAGGATATGTTTTATCTTGGCACAGACGGTATTGAACGATCACGATCGTTATGTTTATCATTTAAAACTATTGGTCGCTCATTTCTCGTGAGAATCTATATAGTGCATTAGTTGTAAATATCTATCAGCCTTATCCAAGCAGACCACATTGTATTACAAGATAGTTTCTTGCAAAGGAGAAGCGGTCAACAGTTTTCAATGACACTGATAAGACAAAATTAGCTTTGATCTGCCATATGAGATACCTGACGGATTACACTGATTCACTGGCTCACTGAAAGAATCTCCTTAAATTAGCTGGTATAAGATACATATTTACAGAAATCCATAGCATTTAATGACCCATTCAAGTCGCACAGAATCTAACATATCCTCAAATTAACACGATAAATATCAGTTCCAAATGGTAGTGGAAAAAATAAAATGTTATAACATTATTCTATTGAAGTAAATTATTGTGAAGGGTCCAGTTTACGTTAATTTGGCCGTAGGTCTACCACGAATATAGAACCAGGTATATAATTCGCAGCAGATGACTAAGATGGGTGCAGTTTTCGTTATTTTGGCTATATGGCTTCTTTTCGTTTCTTACGTACATGTACACGAATTTAGGGTTCGTATCACGACCATTCCCTCCGCTGATATGTCTTTCATTGTATTTCTACCGCAGGTTTTGACTACAATGTAGTCATTCTCACTGGGATATCACAATCAGTCTTTCTTTTAGGTGTTCATGGGGACACCTTGAGAAAAAGTGCTGATTATGAAATTATGGGTGCATAGTAGTTCGATGGCAACCACAGCCACTCTATTTCTACATGTTGTTGCCGCGAAATGCACATATCCAGTGTACATAAGGATTGAATAGAAAATATTAGGCTTGATTGAATATCACACAACCCAAATGTACATTTCCGGTTATTCCTTGTAAATTATGTATTTCTATGTACGAAACTAGACTGTGATGATTATATGATATTATTAATTTACGATGGCCTATTGACGCTTTCTCAACCGGTTTCACATGCCTACACAACCTGACATTTTCAACATATTTTCAATATTTCCGATATAGACAACTTTGAAAAAGCTTTCCCAATTACATGTGAAGACCAATCACTGTGTGCTGTCATACTTCAATGATATCTAATAGTAGCTTTAACGGACTCACTATCGGTCACTTCGTGACATCAGATCTCGTCATCTGGAGAATTAATAAGTGGTATAAGCAAAAGTAAGAGCTCTGGTTCTGTCTCAACAAACTATATCGTTACGGAAATCAGCAGGGCTATGGATTTCACCGACAGGAAACTACATTCAAATCAATAACGCGGTGTATCGACATCCTGTGAGAGACGTTTGAAGTTTCATTTCACAAACAGCTCTATAGATCAATAATGACATTTTGCTGTAGAACAACACACTTCCCGAAGGTTTGACCCTTCAAAATTGTTGGTTGATCGTGTGTGATATTGTTGCTATGTGACTGGGCATTCTCGTAGTTGTACATGAATGAATTCATTATTTCCCATTTGATCCTACTACGTGGTCAGCCTCCTGTAGATAAAACTCCGATAAAATATACGTGCCTGTAAGAAATAACTTGCAAAGCTAGGATTTCATATATCGATGATGACATCAGATTCGAAAGAAGACATCGCCTACAAACTGTTTCTATAATCGAACGACCAAGAAACATCATATCATACATGATCTTCGTGGTTTTCAGATGAACATCACCATATGTATACACCAGAAAACTACTGGAAATTCATTTGGATTTCTATATTTGATCATAGGAACATCACGACCGCTTCTCCGCTTCTCTCGAGCAACAATTCTAGCATGTGCCATTTTAATTCTATGCCTACTGAAATTCTTCTACTGAATGTCGGATCTGATGTTTGTACACTGCCAAAAATACCCTACTTATTTAAGATAATGTCCTAAAATTTTCTTGAAATAAGATAATTTTACTCAAAATAAGTTAAATTTTAAGAAAATGTTGAAGATTTATTTCTTATCTAAGTAAAATTTGGAGTGGGGTAAGTATATTTTACTTAAAAATATATATGTTTATTTAAATATATTTTACTTAAACGAGAAAAAATTAAGATTTTTTCTTAAAACAAGATTTTTTAAAGAAAAATTCTAATTGTTTCTACGTGTTTAAGTAAAATATACTTACCCAACTCCAAATTTTACTTAAACAAGAGATAAAAATCTTAAAATTTTCTTAAAATTTAACTTATTTTGAGTAAAATTATCTTATTTCAAGAAAATTTTAGGGCATTATCTTAAATAGGTAGGGTATTTTTGGCAGTGTATTTATTCGCACGATGCCATTAACTCCAGAACCAACAGGGCATACAATTATAAATATGAATACAAACTATGTTATCACAAGAGAGAAAGAGGCTATAGTTTTAAATGATGCCGGCAAGACATCACACGGTTTCTATACTCAAATCTTGTATTCCGTTACTAAATAACGAGCTCTTCTCGTAAGCCATTGTGAGTGCAGTTAATGGATCGCTATCAAAAATGAGGTGATGAGCCCCCTCTCTTGTCGACTGTACGAAAGAGAGATGATTACAATTTCGACATCGTAAACTATCTATTTTCCAGTGGAACCTGCATATGGCGTATTCATATCTGGTCTAGTAACATTAGCTAGATCCTGTGTTAAATTGAACGATTGTAATCAACGTCACAAAACATTATTGCAGAAACTTACAAAATAGGGCTATACCATCAAGCGCCTCCACTCAAAGTTTCTCAAATTTGTCGATACATATCGCATGCTGATAGCAATATACGAGCGTGCAAGATCTATGCCGTTACGTGCACAGCCAGAAAAACGGTGTTGGCCCAACACCATTTTTTAGTGTTGAGGCCAGTTCAACACCAATAAGTGGTGTTGAGAAACGGTGTTGACATAATTCAACACCAAAATGTGGTGTTGAGGCCAGTTCAACACCAAAAAACGGTGTTGAGAAAATGGTGTTGACCCAATCCAACACTGAAAAATGGTGTCGAGACCAGTTCAACACCAAAAAACGGTGTTGAAAGAATGGTGTTGAAAATCTAACACTGAAAAATGGTGTTGAGACCAGTTCAACACAAAAAAACAGTGTTAAGAAAAAGGGGCGATTTTCACCGTTAATTCGGATTTCCGCCCCCTTTGAGGTTGGTAATCGTTTGCAATCGATAAAATATTATTAATAATGTAACATTTAACAGCTCAAAGAATCAATTGTGTGATAAAGACTCCAGAAAAGAGTAATAAACAGTTATAAATACAACAGTGGCTTAACTCAGCTGCCAAATTTCTGGGGTGACGCCGTTATTGTCGGCATATAGCACATACCAGTACGTGAGTTCTATTGATATCTCCACATGTTAATCTGTATAATTAACAGCTTTATAAAAGCAGAAGAAGAAAAAATATTCGTAAAGGGCTATATGCTGACAATAACGCTAAAACAAGTATATATCTGCGTTATTTACTATTTCCTGATCAATAAGTCAATCATTAAGGCAATCATTCAATCCGTATAATTAACAGCCTTATGAAAACAGAAGGGGGAAAAAAGTAAAACAGATTATCCGTGCTATATGCTGACAATAACGGTGTTTACCGCTGTGTTAACCCCAGGATTCTGACGGCTGGGTAAGCGCCCTGTAGCTCGCTGTCGTAGGTTTGTTTAAAGCTGAATTGGTTTGAAAAATTACTTTATACCAAGCAAGTAGACAAAGAAGTTGGAATTTTCCAGTCATAATTGCCGTATACGTATAGAGTAAACTTACTTGTACGTATTTTGCCGGTTTATTGCGACGCACAGTGCGCTTTACTGCCAGCTTTTCAACTTTTCATTGGAAAAAGAAACACAAATTTGCAAATGACGGACGGATTTTACGATTCTCTGTCTAGTGCTTCCGCCGAGGTCCGCGCGCCCCGCATCTATCCTTATATAAGACAATGCCGGGCTGTCTGGGCCAGAGTATTCCAAAACCAGCAAAGCTATATGTTATTAATCGATTGTTTTCGTATTGCCTTCGTATTGACCTGAATTAACACTGTTGTATTAACACTGTTAACTAACACCAATAAATGGTGCTGATGCTGGCTCAACACCAATTAACAGTGTTAACTAACACCAATAAATGGTGTTGAAACCGGTTCAACACCATTTTTAGTGTTGACCGACGAGTGCGGATGCTGACTCAGCACCGAATAACGGTGTTAACTAACACCAAATAACAGTGTTAGCTAACACCAAATAACAGTGTTAACTAACACCAATAAATGGTGTTGGGGCAATATGGTTTAGGGCGTAACTCAACACTGTTTTTTGGTGTTAATTAACATCATTTTTCTGACTGTGTGTCGTGTCTAATTCCACTTACCCGTGGCTAGGGACCCTATGAACCCATGTACTTCAAGATCCTCATGGTGTTCATATGAACAATCACAATCAAAGCGTGACCGAGATTCATCATTCACTAGATAACGACTTTACATAAAATATCATATGGATTAAGAATATTGATCAACGATACGGATTTGGTAGTTTCGGAACAACATGATGTCTTGCCGGCAACATTGAAAACAGTTTCCTGTAAGAGATAAGCGGTCAACAAACATATGTATACAACGAGTTTGTTTTTTAGTTCAGTGCTGATGCTGTTATATGAATTAGGTCTTTGTATTATGGACGCGGAAATTCTTTAATGGTCGACGGCTGAATATTGAATGACGGACTAGAAGATTGTATTTTAATAAATATAAAAGAAACCTGAGATAGAGAACCGATCAACCATTTTCAAATATAGCTAAGACGACAAACATCATCTTTCTTGGTCAATTTTCGTTTATCAACATAACTTCAAGTGTGAGAATGTATCCAAGTACAAGACTGGTATAATAGCCTAGATGCTCCAGATATAATTGATATAGTTCATGAATATGTTCCGTCATATATTTCCTGTGTATCACATTATCACACCATCTTGCCCCCTTAAGTAGGGATGGGTAATTCTAGGGAGATCCTTCAGTCCGCTTCAGGCGGCTCTCAATTATACAAGTACAGTAGCCGAGCGGCTGGAGAGACTCTAATAATGCAACAATCACCCAGAAACGTGTCTACACGTCTGGCGGACATACATGCTAGCTGAAATTAGCAGTGTTGTCAGCTGGTTCCGAAGGGTGCTCTAGATGACGCTAATAATATTCCAGGTTCAGCCATCAATATATTGAGAATAATATAGGGACACTTGATGACCTACATGTAGTTCTGCACCAGATGATTGCCAAAATATTAAATTAGACACCTCAGCATTTTTGCACCAATACTCCCCTACTCATTCATCTAGATTTCCAAACAATAGGCTATCTCTCCATACCTGTGTTAGATCGAACATTAAGTAGTCAGAGTACATCATTCAAAGGACAACATTAGTATCAAACACTAAGCAGGGACAATCTACAGAATTGTATAGGCGTCAGGTTCGACATTCAGTATCCAGCCGTCATCCGCAAAAATATGTTCGCATCTATAATCGAAAGACTTTTTAGCACCCATTTCAAAACGGTATCACATGAAACAAAAACTTTCTTGGAAGAGAGATGCGGTCAACAATTTCCAAGGCTGGCAGCACGACCCCATGATATTCTACGCGTAAAATCCATATCACCGACACGTAGTTTTCAATCCCAACGAATTTGCGTATGATATGACATGCAGTATTCAATTGTAGTTGCCAAGTCATGGTTACAATTAACCAATATAAGACACATATTATTAGGGGTAGATTTTATTTTGGTACAGACACCATTGAGTGAGTGAGTGAATATGATTTAACGTCGCTTTTAACTACATTACACTAATATCACGACGTTTGGTTCCTACTTCTTTTCACGCCAGGGAACCCCACGGGTAGGGTCCTATTCCTTTTTACACCCGGGAACAGAACGGGTTTTGAGAAACTCAAAGCTCTAATAGTTCTATCTTTTTTTATACTCACATGGAGTTTGATGCAAAATTCACGATAAAAGTCAAACAGTCTTTTTCATACGACACCATGAGATCCACCATCCAAGCAGACTTAGAATATATAAATACAAGCTTATCTTTTTGCAAATGAGAAGAAGTCGACAGCCCCTCAAGACACCATGATGCTTCTATCGTCAAGTTTGCATCAACGACCCGTATTACCATGATGCTTCTATCGTCAAGTTTGCATCAACGACCCGTATTTCCATGATGCTTCTATCGTCAAGTTTGCATCAACGACCCGTATTACCATGATGCTTCTATCGTCAAGTTTGCATCAACGACCCGTATTACCATGATGCTTCTATCGTCAAGTTTGCATCAACGACCCGTATTTCCATGATGCTTCTATCGTCAAGTTTGCATCAACGACCCGTATTACCATGATGCTTCTATCGTCAAGTTTGCATCAACGACCCGTATTACCATGATGCTTCTATCGTCAAGTTTGCATCAACGACCCGTATTACCATGATGCTTCTATCGTCAAGTTTGCATCAACGACCCGTATTTCCATGATGCTTCTATCGTCAAGTTTGCATCAACGACCCGTATTACCATGATGCTTCTATCGTCAAGTTTGCATCAACGACCCGTATTACCATGATGCTTCTATCGTCAAGTTTGCATCAACGACCCGTATTTCCATGATGCTTCTATCGTCAAGTTTGCATCAACGACCCGTATTACCATGATGCTTCTATCGTCAAGTTTGCATCAACGACCCGTATTACCATGATGCTTCTATCGTCAAGTTTGCATCAACGACCCGTATTTCCATGATGCTTCTATCGTCAAGTTTGCATCAACGACCCGTATTACCATGATGCTTCTATCGTCAAGTTTGCATCAACGACCCGTATTACCATAATGCTTCTATCGTCAAGTTTGCATCAACGACCCGTATTTCCATGATGCTTCTATCGTCAAGTTTGCATCAACGACCCGTATTACCACAGTCTTCTATCGTCAGGATTTGCATCAGCTGACCCGTATTACCATGATGCTTCTATCGTCAAGTTTGCATCAACGACCGTGTACCATGATGCTTCTATCGTCAAGTTTGCATCAACGACCCGTATTACCATGATGCTTCTATCGTCAAGTTTGCATCAACGACCCGTATTACCATGATGCTTCTATCGTCAAGTTTGCATCAACGACCCGTATTACCATGATGCTTCTATCATCCGGTTGCATCAACGACCCGTATTCACCATGATGCTTCTATCTTCAAGTTTTGCATCAACGACCCGTATTACCATGATGCTTCTATCGTCAAGTTTGCATCCAACGACCCGTATTACCATGATGCTTCTATCGTCCAGAGTTTGCATCCAACGACCCGTATTACCATGATGCTTCTATCGTCAGTTTGCATCAACGACCCGTATACCATGATGCTTCTATCGTCAAGTTTGCATCAACGACCCGTATTGCCATGATGCTTCTATCGTCAAGTTTGCATCAACGACCCGTATTACCATGATGCTTCTATCGTCAAGTTTGCATCAACGACCCGTATTACCATGATGCTTCTATCGTCAAGTTTGCATCAACGACCCGTATTACCATGATGCTTCTATCTTCAAGTTTGCATCAACGACCCGTATTACCATGATGCTTCTATCGTCAAGTTTGCATCAACGACCCGTATTACCATGATGCTTCTATCGTCAAGTTTGCATCAACGACCCGTATTACCATGATGCTTCTATCGTCAAGTTTGCATCAACGACCCGTATTACCATGATGCTTCTATCGTCAAGTTTGCATCAACGACCCGTATTTCCATGATGCTTCTATCGTCAAGTTTGCATCAACGACCCGTATTACCATGATGCTTCTATCGTCAAGTTTGCATCAACGACCCGTATTACCATGATGCTTCTATCGTCAAGTTTGCATCAACGACCCGTATTTCCATGATGCTTCTATCGTCAAGTTTGCATCAACGACCCGTATTACCATGATGCTTCTATCGTCAAGTTTGCATCAACGACCCGTATTACCATAATGCTTCTATCGTCAAGTTTGCATCAACGACCCGTATTTCCATGATGCTTCTATCGTCAAGTTTGCATCAACGACCCGTATTACCATGATGCTTCTATCGTCAAGTTTGCATCAACGACCGTATTACCATAATGCTTCTATCGTCGAAGTTTGCATCCAACGATAGCCCGTATTTCCATGATGCTTCTATCGTCAAGTTTGCATCAACGACCCGTATTACCATGATGCTTCTATCGTCAAGTTTGCATCAACGACCCGTATTACCATGATGCTTTATCGTCAAGTTTGCATCAACGACCATGTATTTCCATGAGTGGCTGTATCGTCAATGTTTGCATCAACGACCCGTATTACCATGGTGCTTCTATCGTCAAGTTTGCATCAACGACCCGTATTACCATGATGCTTCTATCGTCAAGTTTGCATCAACGACCCGTATTACCATGATGCTTCTATCGTCAAGTTTGCATCAACGACCCGTATTACCATGATGCTTCTATCGTCAAGTTTGCATCAACGACCCGTATTTCTTCCGATTGGTTTTCTAAAGTATAACAAGCACAGCCACGCTTTGACAGTCACTGTTCATATACAAATATATTGTATTACACGATATCCACACGGCCACTTGCTTCAAGTTAGGCGGAATTAGAATAGAATATAGAATAGAATAGAATGGAACCTTTATTTGTATTTTTTACCCATTATTACGTTACTGTGTACAGGATTGGAAAAAACAAAATAAGTCACATTTAGCCCTATCTGGCATATAGCATATTATCGCATATCGCATATGTTATATTTATCGCAGAACCTGAGAAACTTGGATCTAAGACGCTTGGTCAATCCTACCTGACCTGGGCTTTTTCGAATCTGTCCAGGATAGGGAGTTAAAACTTACCACACTTTAAGGTAAGTGTATAAAAGATAAGCTCAGAGATTAACACAAGTTTTATATAACTTTGAATACAAGATTGTGAATTGAGGGTAAAACTATATCAGAGAAATAGTCATAATAAAATAATATGGTTCAGAAAAAGAAGACAATTAATTGCACTATCATAGGCTATACATATGCATGATCATTTTCTACATAATGCACATCTGCATGTAGGGCCACACCGGTTTAGGTACCATTCTACGGAATTTATGAAAATGTTAAAGTGTCTCAAGTTCATAACTGAGTTGCATACCCGAGTTGCCTGGAATCTAAATG